>JAQFZE010000717.1:0-23038 GCA_034695245.1 Dicyrtomina saundersi | reverse complement strand
AAGCTGACATTTTAATGGGCCATAAGAAACATAACTTTACAATAAACGGAAACCGGCACACACACAAAAAAACAACAGCAACAACAACATCATTGTTGCCTCTATAGAAGTGTAACTAATCTCTTAATATATACCCAGGTGGACCATCAATGGTGAGATGTGCGTGCGTACTCTGTCTATGTGCGTACCTCATCTTGTACTGATACGCACTTTAACCATTCTTTCATCAAGTAAAGAAAAAACTGTCCAAATCTTTAATCGCACGCGCGTTCTTGTCTTTTCAAGTACCTACATAGGTGTCAAAATTCAGCAAAATATTTCAAATCTTGAATTTTCTTTTACTATGATATTACTCAGTTTAATTCATACATTCAACTACCTACCTCGTTTAAGTTTAAATTTGCATTTCTTGAGTTTTATAAAGTGTTGAGATGTATGTATGCGGATGGTTAGGATTTTCCTAACGTGTAATGTCAGTAATATGTATGCGAGAAAGAATCGTACAGAATTTGAAAAGTTTTTTGAGGTTGGTTTCTAGGTGAATTATGTATTTGATACATGCAATGAGATGGTACTTGACTTGTTGAATAAAGTCCTTCAGGTGGCTTTATGACTCGTGGTGACTTACTATATGTGACTCACCCAACATCACAATGTGGAACTGGACGTTGACGAAAGGAACACTTCACCCAAATTTTTGTATATTTTTTTCAAAACAGAATTATGTATATGATCTCAGATTGGGACTTTGCATATACCGTGAGTGGCCGTGTGATTACATTATAAAGCGAAATATCAAGAATCAAGACGAAGTGTGTATTATTTATTTATTTAAATGAGCTCTTTAAGAAAAGTCAAAAGCAACTTTGAGCAAAAACGCTGACACAAAGTATAAAGGTGTACCCATATGATGTTTTTAACAACAGATATAGTTGATTTCGATTTTTGACACCAACAACCAGTCAGTAGTTGTAATTTTATAGACGAAAACTTTTAGTAAAAATCCGTATATTCCCTATACAGATAATACCTGTATGTTGTGTTGATAGCCAATTTAAAATTCAGAAATTAGAGTAAATTTCAAAATTAAAGGGTGTATTAAGTATAAAGATTAAAAAAATACCATGTTTCACACTATTTAAGTACCTTCAGCTTACATAAAAAAGTTATTGTATTCCATTTTTCCAGTGCTAAGACTGTTGAGTGAGTACTTAAGTATGTACTGTACATCATGTTATGTTAGTGACGGACTGACGGACTTGTAATTTTGATTACTTCCTGTGAATGCATAAACACTATGTTTATTTATGTCAGTCGAGTGCAGTATTTAAGAGAGAAACCTTACAATATTGGCATTTCTGCTTGCCGTAATCAATTTAGAATCGTAATATAAAGAGTTTTTTGGCAAAACGGGATATCCTCAGTCCAGAACCAAAATGACCCATATCCATTTTGCTAAAACCAACATCCAATACCTAAAACAAATATTGAAATATGTCTTGAAAGCATGTAAATACAACATTTTGCATTTTTCAAAAACATGTAAATAGAAAATTTTACACTTTTCAAAAGCATGCAAATCGAACATTTTACAACTTTCAAAAACTCTTAATTAAAATTTTTCTCATTTTGGTTTTATGACATAGCTCATTTTGATTCTAGTTTAAATTGGATATGAGTCATTTTGGTTCTTCACAGACGATATGCACATGAAAGTTTTAAAGGAATTTAACGAATAATGAATAAATGGCGATAAGATTTATTTTTTAACTCAAATTTTTTCTACAGGTACTTCAACTGACGAAGCGTTATTACAAGCAGTTTCATAAATCTACACTCACAATCAGTCTGAAATTTTTTAGAAAATTTTCAAAAATTAAATCAAAAATGCATGTTTTACAGGACTTATCTCATTTTGCTAAAAATAATTTTATGGATTTATCCCGTTTTATAAAAATAAAATTTCGGCAATTTAAAAAAATTGCTTTCGTTGAACTATGACCTTTACCATTCAACACAGTAACGCATCTTGTTGAATACTAATACACGTAACGTAACTGATCTAATCTTATTTAACAAAAAATGGACTTATCCCGTTTTTCGAAATAACTCTTCATATTATGATGTAATTTGTTTATTTTATATTTTTATTTTTGTTGTCGATTAAATTATCTTATTGTCTACCCCAGTAACTTCCCTATTTACTGCATTCACAATCCAGCGATAGCGAGAGTGATTTAATTGATAGGGAAATATTGATTTTATCTACCTTTATCCTACATTATAAATTTGTAACGTGAACGAAAATAAAATGTAGATCAGGAGGATAACATTGAGCGAGCGTCTAGATAAGATAGACTATGAGATGTTAATCCATAAAGAATTGTTTTATGAACCAGTCCATGTCAATCAGACTTTAAATCTTGTTCGAGCCTTTAAGTGCATACAAATAAAAGATAGAACTAAAATTATAAATCTAAATCTAAAATCAAATGCAACTACAATGCAACTACTACATAGTCTTTTGCACATTGAGCAGCAGCAGTTGCAGTGGGGGATTACTTACAATTTATTGCGATTACAACTTTTAGACTAGACCATACAGTTATTTGTTCTAATTTGTACGTTTTTAAAATAGGAATACCTGTATACATTGGCTCATCCGTTTAAGCAATCATAATAATAATAATACAGATAATTGCCATGATTCATACATGCTGCGCTGCGTACTGCTCTAACGGTAAACCAGAGTGAGAATTTAATTGCATCACTAAAAAAATTAATTGAGTTTGAAAGAAACTTTAACGTGGTATTTACTGAATCGGTAATTGGGCAGAAGAAGTCTACGCAGGTAAGGTACTGTCTACCAGTGTTTACTATAGTTATATAAATGTATAGATCGAGAGGTTTCAACGAACAACTGATACACTGTATAATTTTCGACTATATTTCAACTTTGTAACATTCCCTGACATTTTCGCATTAACGAAAATGCCTATAATTTTATATCCCTGTATGCATACTGAATAGCCACTATATAGATATCGATATCATAATAATTTTGAAATAGCAATCGAAATCCCACTCACTCCAATCAGTTTATCCATCTCCCACGGTTAACAATAAAAACAACACATACCTACCTGTACATAAAGAGACAGTGATTTACCTGCACAGAAGCCGGTTGTTCTCTCTTCAATTATGATTGAATTTAAATTGTCGACAGAATTTCTTTCCTCTCTTATTGCCATTTTCTGGTACTGGTGCTGGTAAAGCTGGTGTATAGCAAATCTTATTGACTTTGACTCTGAACTCTGACGCTCTGAAGAAAAGAAAAAAAATATTTTGGAATCTAGACCAACGAAAATTACAATATGCATGGAGAAAAAATTTAAAAGTGTCTTATTGAGTTTTGAATTTGTATCATCATTATTATTAAAATTATTATTACTATTAAGAGCGTCACTTGAAGACAATTAATACAGAGTGTAAAGTGCTCCAAATAAAGTAATACGTTCAAATATGCTTGATTTTTAGTTCAGTTACCTAGCCTATAGATTTAATACCAGCATCAATTCCCAGGCTTTACTGCATAGCAAGGCAAACTAATAAGGACTAAACCAAGCGTGATTCATACATTTGTAAATAATATGTACGCTACACAATAATTAAGTCTACGGGATTTAAAGATGTAATAATTGAAGTTAAGTTTAAGAAGAATTAAAACGGGGATCAAGCAGCATTCATAATATATCTGTACATAAAGTTTGTGTGTGTGTGACTGTTATAGTATTGGTTTCTATTGGTATTGGTATGCCCCAAGCCCCCCTGGCTTCCTTTTCTGGCCGAGTTCCCTCGTTATTTTCGCTTACTTACACACACACACTGACTGTCGATGAATTTGAATTCAAATTCCCCGTATACTACAGAGCCATGCCATGCCAGACCAGACCAGACCAGGCCATACCAGGCCAGGCCAGACCAGGCCAAAGATGTAGTAATAGTCAAAGCCAGCAACAATTTGAAGCGAGCTCAGTAGTCACTTCTCGACTCCTATTTTCCTATTATCTTTGCCTTGCCTCTCTTGCCCCGTTTAAAACTATAGATTTTGAGCTGTGGTAGTGAAGATGTATAGGTAAAATAGTGAGATGAGAGGAGTCAAGACTTGAGATGAGCTTAAAAGATGATGTTAATGGAATACCTCTCGGGAACCTAGATAGGATGGGATGCATTGTAAAAGTCTTACACACAGTAGATCTCTCTTGTCTTGTGTGTAGTACCTACCTACTTGAGCCTTTTAACTTCTTAGCTGTACATTCAATTGAATTGAAGATTGAGAGTGAACAGGGAAAAGAGACGGGGACGACGGCTCTCGTATGAGTGCAGATATATACGCTCTCTGTACATTCTACATTTTTATTTTACATTCTATCATCTCTCTTGTGTACATATGTTGTTATGCGTTTTGCCTCATTCCCTTATGCTGAGTACTGTGTATGCACTTATCGTTAGTAGGTAGGGATAGTTTACACTGTACGTACCGTAGCTCTAGTAAGCTAACTGATGCTGAGAAGTGATCTTTTGGTTTGGTTTGGTTTGGTTTGGCTTTGGATTTGGTCTTGGACTTGCTTGGGCTTTAACAGGAGAGATACATTCAACGTTAGTCATTCCCATAACTGAGCTTCTCTCAAAGTTAAAAATCTGCTCAGAGGAATCACACACACATACACACACACATGCAGAGCCAACTAATAGAAATAGCAATAGCAATTGAAATACTAATATTACTTGGATTCCAACTACTGACAACATACAACACATCCACACAAAGAGTCATAGTCCCAGTATAATAAAAAGTGCATAGGTATATATAATACATTGGGACAGAGTTTAAAAGCGGAGCAGTTGTATTTACAGAGATAATTTTGTAGTAAGTATAATTATAGACGGGCAGGAGGACGGGAGAGCTAATCTTGGTAGTTTTTGTATGTATTTGTTGTGAGAAGAGTTTGCGGAGAGGGAAGAAAAAGGAAAAAAGGAGAGAGATCCGAAGGAATAGACACGACATTCTTTTGGTGTGTGAATTTTCCCCGAGTGCGGAGAGTTTGGGTCTACGATAAGATATTAACTTTAGCCTCCTCGGTGTCTTGAATCGTTCAGTTGCAACAAGTCAGTTCTCGTCGGCTTGTCGTCTCCGGTGCTTTGTCAAGCTCTTCCAAAACTACTTTAATTCCATTTTATTCAGGTGATATTTCTATACAACATTATACAATTACAACATTATACCATTCTATATACTATAGACAATACTTTTGTTAAGTTTTCTAAGTTTTCTTTCTCACTCTCTCTCCCTCTGTCTGTCTTTCTTCACTTCGAAACAGTGTAATTCAAAATTTTGGATTTGTATCCTTTCACTTTGGATTATACGGTAACGGTTACGCTTGACGATTTTACAATTATATTTCTACTACGACTAAGAAAATCTCCAGATTTCCGGTTCATTTCAATTTAAATCCCTCTACGTGTTTTAGCATTGTAGCAGTGGGTTCTTTCCTTTTTCATTTTTAACTTTGAATGTAATTCGATATTATTTTGTAAAATTTAAAATTTAAATTTGAAGTTGCAGTTGTGACGACGATTGATTATATTTTGTGCAAGGGGGAAAATTCCGCTACATAATTTCCCAAGTTGTTAGTCGGGGTTTCTTTCTCTCTTATTGTTATTGCGAAGGGAAATGCAGTTATATTACATCTAATACTGTTGCAATCCCATTAAATACCATTCTCTCCACTTTCTGCCCGCTTCAAGTTTTAACCATAGCTATATAGTAGCTTCAAGCTATAAAATGTATAATTTTTTTTATTTTGAAAAACGAACATAATATATAATTATATATCTTACGTATATATATATAGGTATATATTCAATTCAGTATCGAGCATTGGAATTGGTATTGGAAATGGAGTTGAAGCCGTGTGGAATAATACACAATGTGGAAAACTTGTTTTTTGTATTTTTTTTGTTTCCTTCTTCGTATATATTCGTCTTCTCATTCTCAACGTCATCTCCTGAGATGTTCCTACTTTGTAGTGATACTATGTAGTTACTAGTTGTATAGTTAATACAAAATATCCAGTTATCCATCCATAGAGGTTTTTTTATTTTGAATATAAATTGCTTGAGGACTCACTCAAAACAACAGAGATATGGTCGGTATGATAAAATCTTGTACCTTTTTTTTCTTTCTTCAATTTTTGCTATTAAATCCAATGCAATAATCTACAAGATACTCGTACAAGGAGTATTAGTGTAAAAGTAAAGAGACGGGAGGAAAAAAAAGCTGTTGTTGTTTATTTTTTTTATCGTTTCCGACACGGCGGTCTGAGGAAAGTTGAATGGAACCAATACCAATACCAAAACCAAAAGCAAAAGCAAGAAAAAATACAAGAAATCATTTAATAATATCTGTTTTTTATTCGTAATCGTAATTTGTGTAGGAAATGTACGTAGGAGAGTGAGAAAATAATAATTATTTTGGTGAAGATAAAAATTAGAGCAGCATGAAGCTGGAATTGGAATGTACAATGTACTTACTGCATTATAATATGTAGGCTTAGGCTGTGGTTTTAACTCTTGAGGGGTGAATTGCGATTGGGAAATTGGGAACCGCGGAAGAAAAACCTTACATAATAAAAATACCAGTATAGTACAATGTATATTCTCGGCTATATAGTTATAAGCGTATATATCTTGCATGAGATAAAACTCCTTTATATATAATCTCCTATAAATAACCTCGGTATTCTACTTTTCCACCAACGCTCAAAAGTCTTCAGTCTGCTACTTACTGCTGTAATCTTCTAGCCCTGTAATCTGGGGGGAAAAAACTTGAGGAAACGATAAGGAAAGTTTTTCGACTTGGAAATCGGCGCAGTGACTTGATCTTAAGTGAATACGATAGACCAGACTGAAATTTGATAACTTTATTAAGGATTTTATTATTTAAAAAAAAAGAGAGAGACAGAAGAAAGAGTACGGGTTAAAGAATAAGATTGTGATTGTGGTTTAATTGAAGAATTTTTTATTGGAATTTTGTTATTTTTGGTGGATAGTTTTTCGTGAGGTCCGTCCCACAAACCAGCCGCAGCCATGGACGCAATCAAGAAGAAGATGCAGGCGATGAAGCTCGAGAAGGACAATGCTATGGACAGGGCCGATGCCTGTGAACAACAGGCCCGTGATGCCAACGGACGTGCTGACAAGACCGAAGAGGAAGTCCGAGCCCTTCAAAAGAAGATCCAACAGATTGAGAATGAACTTGACACGTGCCAGGAGTCCTTGATGCAAGCCAACACCAAATTGGAAGAGAAGGAGAAGGCTCTCCAGAATGTAAGGGATATGATTTCTATTTTATTTAGGCATCAATTTATGATTGGACCCTTCAAGAGACACTTGAAGGTCATTCTGGGAGAACATTGTTGCGGTAATTCAGGTTTTTTAAAATTTAAATTTCATATTTAAATGCAGAGTAATTATCATCATTTCGTAGGGCATCAAAATCTATACATCGATAATTATTATTGTAGCACAATTATTACTAGGAAAAACTAGACTTGCATATTCGACACTTGTCATTAGATCTATATATACAATTATGAGAAATTTACGCACATAGACCAGCGGACAGACTTTAGACACAACAACTAGAAAATGTTTATAACGCCGTGGCAATTATTATGTGATTCTGTATAACAGCAATTTACATATCTAGCTGTGCCATATTTCTTAATGTTTTATAATAACAAAAATAATAATTCGGTCTCGAATCGTACATTTAATAGACATTGATCACTAGAAATGTCAATTAAGACATATCAGCAATGTGCTATGTTTGCCATCCCATGGAAAGTAACACACTTGTTGCGGCTAAACTTAATTATTAAACATTTCATCAGGGAATACATCCATTTACTTAGTATTATGAGGGTGATTTCATTCACAAAGATGGTCGCATAGGAGGAGTAATATAAACGTAGGTACCAACCAAAATAATTATTTTTTTGTAATGTTTAAAAAAAATCAGAGTATCTGCTGTATTAGCAAGAAAAAAGAAATACCGGAAAAGAAATAGTCAAATGCTTTTTTTATATTCCCTTTGCTTGCACTATATGTTTTCATTTTACTCTACTACACCCCACACACTCACATTTGTATTCTGATCAATGCGTGGAAATAGAGAGAAAGAGATGAGGAAAAACCCAAGCGGGTGCACAGTGATATGGGGCCGTTACCGTTGTCCTACGGATGTGTGCAGAGTGCAAAGTATTTTTAGCCGAAATGCGATCTCCGTTTAATTTTGGCAAACCATTCGGGCGTACGTGTACGTCATGGCAGCCCTTATAAGGCTATGAAGTCGGTGAGAAAATCCACTCTCCCCAGCAGTCATCCAATGCTTTATGCCTTACTGATACCATTGCACAATATTTTAGCTTAAAATAAGAAATTAATTGGGAATCGACACAGTACTTTTTATTTTGTACAATTTTCAATGTTGACCTAATTTAGACTATATAATTTCATAGGTTGTAGGGATAATAAATGTAAGTAATATTTGAAATAAATAAGCATTAAAAAAGTTTTATTTTCAATGTTTAGCTTACGATTGTATAGAGTTTAAAAGGTACAATATTTGAATGCGTGAACAGGAAAATTACCTAATCAATGCATACATGACAAATTAAACAATAATATTATTAGCTTTGAGAAATGATTCAGCAGGAAACGATTTTACATATTTGTATAGATTAACAATGACGACTTAATCTCGTAGATAAGATACTGACGACATCTATAAGGCCATGTGGTGATGTAATTCTTAGCAAAGTCTTCCATCAAATGTTAATAGTAACCGTGTCCCATTAGTGGCATGAAAGTGTCAGTTGTCCAATAGGAATTTATAACTTGGTTTAGAGATAATCAGAAGTCGTAAATTAAATTTGAGCTGAGAAACTAAAACGGGACGAGGAAAGGTAAAAATGGTACTTACTTTGTGGTACTGACTGATATTTTTAACTCTCACAAAGAATTTGTGTTTTTGAAGGAATGTGGTGTTTTGAAGCTTTAAATATATCGCTCATCATTTAAGCAGCTGAAAGCATATCGTAGCATCCGGCATTATGTCATATTGAGTTACCGTTAATTGTATTGATTATCCTTTTTATTTCAAGAAGTAGTATTGCGTGCATATTCGTGATTACAATCAAAGTCATCCCCGATTTTGATGTCAAATTCTTTTCCTGTGAAATGTGAGACATACATAATAGTGCAGGGCTGCATGTTGAACCCGTGGAAATACATAATAATAAAGTAGGGAGGACGGCGCCAGTCATAGTAAATGAAACGTAATTTTCTGACGGTGTAGGAAGAAAGGATTTGCTATTATGAGATGTGGTCCAGGAAGGAAAGTTGTTTCTAGTTTCATTCTAGGCTGGCAAAATATTCATGAGTACATTTGTTAGTAGTGGTAAGTTTGCTGGCAGAGGAAGTTAAAAATATCTAAAAATAGGCTCATTGGCATCTGTGGATTGAACTGAAATGAAGCTGTGAAGGATGAAAAAAAACGGGGTATGAAACAACTGTAGCTCTGTAGAACGCTGTACTTTAGGTCTACCCGCATTTTACTGTATTATCCATCTGCCATCGTTTCGTTTTCGTTGACTCTAATACTGAGAATTTTTCGAATGGAGAGCTGTGAAGATATGCAACACATCATCATTATAAGTTAGCACAGTTGTGCTCTCCTCGTTTCCAACCGCCAATCCACCGAAAGTCAGAAAGTGTAAATGTACGTAAGATATACTCGAAGATGGATTTCGCGGTGTTCAAGGGGAGTTCCTCGGTGTGGGCATGATGATGACGATGACGAAGATCTGCCGGTGAAGTTGACGATGGTCCTAGTACTCGCACCACTCAAGAGGCTGGCCATATCAAGTTGAAGATTTTCCCCACGAATATTTTTAAACCCCTGAGGCATACATTTCAAATGGAAATTAAAGGGAGAGAATAGAACACCGGGAAGGAAAAAAAGGAGGAGTCGTCTTGTGTGTGGATGAGGAGGTCACATTTAACTCCATCGAAAATTATTCGTCCAACCAGGCTAGAGAGCTTCTAAAATCCTACAAGAATGCATATTTTCAAAACTTGTACTTTTCCTCCACATGAAAAGAGGAACAACGCAAATGACTGGATATTTTCTTCACTGATAATCATATGAGCTGAGCTGAGCCGGGCCGGGCCAAAGCAAGAGCCAAACTTGGACTCAGGCACCAAGTCCCTGCCAAAATGTACCATGAACTCAGTTTCTTCTTCTTTCTGTTCCACTATAGACAGACCCGGACGAGACACACGGAAATCCTACACACATTATTTTTTCCACCCTGTAACCAAACCAACCAACACACATTCCTATTACTTTTCAAAATTACATCATCATCATATCTATATTATACCACTAGCAGTAACATCGCCACAGTTACAGTTCAATCTTGACATTATTTCACATTCACACTACAAATAGGACAGACACCACACTACTATTACTAAATATATTTATTCGGCCCACATCTTACCTATATTTACGATTTCCCCAAACCGACCGTAGCACCCACGATTTCCAACTCGTACTTTTAATAGTCTTTGCAACATCTACCGTTGTTTTTGGCGAACGAAACGCTTCCTAGTTTTTTTTTTCTACACCGACAATAATTAGAGACTTAATCTACACTATACTACACTATAGTATATTACATTTACTACGAATTTTATACATTTTCAATTTTCATTTCGATTTCCCTACGAACGACCACAACTTTTTCAAAGCAAAGCTACAATACTTAACTTAAGTCAGCCTGCCTCGGCTTTAATTTCGAAATTTTACATTTTTTAAAAACTGTATTAGTTCTCCTTTTCATTTAATAACTTTAACTTACTGTAAAGCAACCATATCATTCCACTCTTAAATCCACATGATATAGATCCCTTAAAAAAATAGATACACTATAGCAAGACTAACAGAGTCAAGAAAATAAAAATAAGTAAGATTAAATACTTGTCTACTAAAATAGAGCTTTACAAAGGAAGTAAGGGTCAAACCCCAGAAGCAAATAGAAACTTACCTATTAGATAGGATATATATATATATACTTGGAGTATAATATTAAATAGAGTATACATACAAACTGCTTACCTAGACATAAACATCAGACAAGTTAGCCTCTTCAAGATCTGAGGAACATTTTAAAATTTGGCATTAGCTCATGTCTCAACCTCAACCGTATCTATAAACTACACCACACATAGCTAGATACTATATAGCTCTCTATAGGGGACCTACAGAGTTAATTGAGTATACACATATACATGCGATTACATACAAATATCACATTACGACAGACTACTGACAGTTAAACTTCCACTGTGCACATATAGTAATATACCACGAAAGTAAAAACAAATCATCAAGTTCATTGTTGATTATCGCTAATGTACACCGAGCGAGCATTATTATCTACAATCAACCAATACCTCACCAATCTACTACAATTCGACTAAAAGTTTCTCTGAGTCATATAAGTAATGAAGCTGAAAAGTACACACAACTAAAAACTTAAAACTATTTACTACTAGTAATAATAATAATTACAAGTGTCAGACTTTCAAACTTCCAACGCCAACTCCAACTTCAGTTTCAGCTTCAACCTGCCACAATAAATAAAAGGCAACATTATATAAATATGTAGTAAATACCAATATACCTATATATAATTATAATAAACGAGAACGAACGAAAACGAAAGGTGTTTCATATTTACTCAACATGTAGTAAGTACAATAACACAATTACAATAATTATTATTGACGAAAGAATACATTGTACTTGTACTACTATTGACTGTGTATAGTCAACCAGACCAACCAGAGTATTTAAAGTAAACCCTGAACTATATACTGAGTAGTGGTCTTGGTCACAGAGAGGAATGAGAGACGTCACAGATGTTCAGCACATTAGTACATTGCGACAGAGCTGACAGACGAGAAAAAAAAAAGATTTCAATTTATAAATCATTCTCCCAAATCAAAATCAGACGTCGTCGGAACATTTTACTATTGTAAACTTTATCAACACCAACTTCAAACTGCAATTATTATTATTAAGGATAAGACAAAAACTGTAAAAATATATACAGATAGACTACGTACGTGCTGCTAATAAAACTTGATTGAATAGACTCTCGAGAAGACTGATTAAGTATTAAGTTAAAGTTTTCCTGTGAAAAGACAGTAGTGAGGAGAGAGAGAGAGATCAACATCAGCATATTATATAATACAGAGACACAAGAAGAGTTGAACATTTATTGAAGCTGAGTTTTAAAAAGAACTTAAGGAAAAATTCGTACCGTTCGTTCCTTCAACGTTGAGCTCCATTCGTATTTGTATAATAAAGGACGACACCACCACCATGGATCTCCTGCTACTCCTTTCATCTTCATCCCAACTGAAATAAAATATATACTTTAAACCAGAGATCCACTCGCGTATTGCAATACTGCACTTCACGCTATACTACTACTGCCTTGTGTCTATCGTAAATGTTGAAAGTTGAAACGAATCGAAAGGAAAGTGCATACCACAACACTGACTATTAACTTGTAAAAGTACTGTACTTTATTACCATTACCCAGAGAGATTACTACTACATCCTAAAGGAAGAGAAACGAAGGAGAGATCGGACAGATGGTACTGGTGCTCGTGTGTGATACATTTGACTTTGAGATTAAATGGAAAATTAGAAAATAAAATATAGTATTATTTTGTTACTACAATTGTGGACGGATTGATTTTTGACTTGGTGCTCACAAAAATGTCAACGTCTCGAAGAAGTTCACCGTCAGTGCCTGACTCGGACAGGGAAGTGATAAAGGTGAACGAAGGGTGCTCCCCAGGACAATCCGGACAGTCCAGTGAATCACAGAACAAAGATGAAATCACCACTTGTTGCTCGTCCGCACCAGAATCCGAAGAGATTGAGTCCGGGCAAGAACAAAAGGGTAACCGAACTCGTGAGACTGTACAAAAAGTGTATCAGATGTTGGAGAAGCACAAAGCGACCTCGTGTGAGAGTGACTTTGATCAAGACGAGGGAGACTCATTGGATTTTGATGAGTTGCCAAGGCTGACTCGTAAAACTCCACAACAGAGAGCCCCCACGAGTCGTTCCGAATCTGAGAGATATCAAAATCAGAGACCCACAAGAACTAATTATTCTCCTAGTAAACAGTACGCTAATCGGAACTCTCATGCTCGGGGACGTGCCGCCGGCTCCGGTCCTAGTAGTAATTTGAATAAATGTGATAATGTCGTGGTTAATACAGAAGAGAATGTTGAGACTGAAGAGGAAACTCAATTGGCAAATTTAAGATGTCCTAGTGAGAGGACGGAAGTCATCTCCGAACGAGAACAACGACGACGAAAACGATGTGCAGACTACCCGGGCTTTGCATTTGGCTTTGGATCCATGTTTGGATCCGACACTATGATGAAATTCAGCATCATAAGAAATGAACTTCATAATGTGATAAACGGCCAGCTCAAAAGGGTAGGTTTTGGTATTATCTGTACTTGTCCCTATATACTGTAGTTCATAATTCATAATTAATTGTTAGACCTGAGAATTATCATACATCATATTTTATTCTCAATTTTGGTTCATCCACATAGATAATTTTTTAATCTCATATGATCAATCACATCCGGCTTTAAGATAAGGTTTATTAAATTAATTAAGTTAGTTTGGTACATACAATTGTACCAAGAGTCGGTAGGTAGGTACTTTAGTTTCATTTAGAATTCATTATCAAAAAACTACTTCGAAAAGCAGAACCAGTTTCACATCTCCCCTAAATTCTCCAGCTCCAGGTCACAATAACACTACAATAGAAGGCCCCCTTGTCTTCACCTACCTGCCTCCATACCTAATATACACCTTATCCCTATGCATAATTAAAAAAGATACGCAGTACGCATCGGTATCGGTATCTACTTAGGAAGTAGGAAGCAATAATTCGGTCAATAATTTATTTATCCTCCAATTTCAAAGGATTTCAATTACTGCCTATACAACCTAAAATCTAAAATGTTTAAAGAATTAATTATACAGCTATAACTTGAGTACCTATAAATTATACATATTGACACTGATAATCACAGGCAGAGTATAAAGTAACTTATTACAGGTCAATTTTATTGACTGGTTTTTGGTTGCCGTTAAGCAAAAACATGGTCGAAATGACATATTTTTTTGTTAGAGATGTATAAGTAGATACATCGCCACTATCTGATGCTCGATACTCGATATCGAATTTCAAACGAGAATGTCATTGGATTTTCCGTACTTCACATTATTACATCATACGTAGTTCCTAAAATTGCGGCATGGTTTTATGCGAAAAATTGAGGGTGATTTCATTTCATTTTTTATTTGCTATAGAGTATAGTATAGTATGCAAAGGAAAGGGATCAATTTGGTATTATTGAGTTTTACTTATAAAACTCGTGCCCTTCCTGGGCTCCACGCATATAGAACAGTCAGTAAAAATCCCACAAAAACTTTGTTTTTGATTACACCTGTTTGATATGGTCATATGGTGCTGCTTGAAGGGAAGGGAACTCGCACTGAAGCTCACCTGGATTTAATTAAGGAGAGCCCATAGGCCCAGCCTAAAATAATAAAAGTGAATAATGAAATCATCCAAAACTTTGTAAGTAGACAGAGGAAGTAGGAAGGATGTCGAAAGGCTGGGTTCAAAACTAAATAAATTGTCTCTCCAAAAAAAACCAACAAACTACAAATAGAATTGACAAGGATTATAAATTACATGGAGTATAGATTTGGATTTGAAATTTTCAAAGAAAATATAGTTTGGGTCTCTGTGTGGTTTGATGCGGGGAGGGTGATGTGATGTGATGATGAGGATGGTGATGGTGGAAGGGTCTATTTGTTGGGATGGAAGTCTGAGTTTGAATTGAGAGTAAAGTGGCCTCTATGTACCACGACGCTTATTCCTCAACTCGCTCTGTGTCTGTCGTCCACTCCCATGTTGTCTATAAAAAAAATTAAGCTTTCAAACTCCTATATAGGAATATACGGGGAGAGAGAAATACCTTTTAAACTAAAAGAGTCAAAAGAGTTTCGGCTTTCAGTTTGTTAAAGTTATACTACTGTCTCTCTCTTCACTGTAGTTAATATAATTCCACCAACAACACTAAAAGACCATTTGAATCAGCCATAAAACTTATTATACTGCACAACTACACTTCAAAAAACTAAGGAGAGTACGATACGAGTAACGAAAGTACACTAAAAACTACCCCTCGTCAGTCAGTCAAAAAAAAAGAGTACATTACTTACTTACATAGTGTGTATAATATTATTAGAATTTCATTTTGGAAGTTCTTTAGTGGTCACCACCACACACACATTCTATAAGTTCAACCCTACACACAGAGAGTCAACAATACTCACACACATTTTGCATTCCATTCCACTTGAATCAGTTCACATTTCGTTCCGAGAGAAGAGATCATCATCGACAATCTTTAATAATTCTTCGCTCAAAAAAAACAAAATTAAATACTAATAAAATACGGTCAAAAATAAATCCCTCTGCGGTCAGTTGTTCTTGTTTGTTATCGAATCAAAAGTTAATTGTACTCTAGCCGGCAAATATATATATTTTCGATCGATTGGAATTTTTTGACAGTTATATATGTTTTTGTAAAGAGTTTTATATTATATTCATTCCGGAGCGGAAGAGAGAAATTCATTGGGAGAACCCGGTACGGAAGTTGTATTTTGTGTGACTGATAGTCTACAGCAGCCGTTTTTTTTAGGGTTTGGTCAATTGATAATTTCCCGATTGTAGTATATATACGCATAATAAAAACAAATTGTGAGAAAATGGCTACAACTAATATTCAACAAGGTGGTTTGCTCGACGTTCTCAAAAAGAAAATGAGACAAACCAAAGAGGAAATGGAGAAATACAAAGAGGATTGTGAAGAATTGCAAAAGAAATTGCATCTTGAAGTCATGAGACGTGAAGAAGTAAGATTTGAAAATTGTTTTAAAAAAAATGTTATTCGCTTCGGGATTCGGGATGGGTATTAATTATTATGTATTCGCTAATAATAATATATTATATTTTTTGTATTGGAGAAGTTTATTTTTGCGGTTGTTTCGTTCAAATGTGAGGGTTTTTGAATTTTAATTATGTACGTCAATCAGTATCAAGTATGAAGTAAGGATTTCTGTCTTACGGAACTCGGAATTTTTTAAATTATCCAAAGTTTACATTTTATTCTTATCGATAGCTTTTTGGTTTGTACGCTGTTGGCTGAGCCCCGATTCCAATTCGATAATTTTAAATACTATCGCATATTATAGTCAGTGTTGATATTTCAGTTTTTTAAAGTATAAAAGAACGACGAAAGGAATGTGAAATGCTTGTTTCGTTTTTGTTATAAATTCTTAAACTTTAATTGTCGATTGTAAAATAGTTAAATTTTTAGGCAATTTTGTAATTGTATTTGCTGTAGGTTCAAAAAAGCATATATATACTTATTTCCAGAAATGAACAGTAGTATAGTACTAGACAGTTATAATGCAAAAGTAATAATTTAACAGCAAATATTTAAAAGATTAAATGTTAAATAACATTATCAATTGGGAAACTACAAGCGCTGCAGTCAGAATGCGCAATGTTGAATTGAGTGTCATGAGTCATTGGCTACAAATAGAAACAATATATAATCTACATTTTTTGTGTGGTTAAGTGACAAAATCGGCAAAATGTGGGTTTGCTCAACTCATACGACACCGATTATGAAACTTGCAGGAAGTGCCATAAAAATAAAAAATCGTAGTATTTGGTGACGGTGATATTTTTCGAATTTTAATTTGTAGAAGGCTTTAAAACGACAAGTCAATGGCGATGTTAATCGATATCAATAATTACATAGGCATGGCGTCAAATTTAAACTTAAATAGTCATGAAAGTAGAACGAAAATTTCAGCACATTTATCGCGATATCGACGCCGCATCGGTTAAACTGTTGAACTTGCATTTTAGGCACACATCATCACACAATTAGTATTGCATCGACGATATCACTGTACAAGAACTTTTGGTCATACGTACATTTTTGAATACGGAAAAGAAAGTTGGAGCCCACTGTTACATTACTCAAGTGTAATATGTAATTTTCATAAGGATGGTTGAATCGTTAATCTCTAACGTGAAAAAAGAAAAATCGGTGGGCGCATGTTGTTCAGGTGGTTCATCAATTCCTACATCGAATCATCGTCACAGTTAGTATAAGTACAAGTCGACAGTACTGCTTGACTAATTGTGTATTCTAATCGTTAATGAGCAAAACAGCAATACGCATAGTAGCAAAAACTTTTGTCACTCATATTATATTTATGTAGGTATATTCTGTATTCAGTAGTACAGTGAAAGGAAGCAGAAATTGTAATTGCACTGTTATAAGCTTATAAAACATTTAAAAAACGCTAATGTTAAAGAACCTACATATTATTATATCTATACTTAAATTTTCATCTCATTTGATATTTGCTCAGTACAAAAAAAAATGACAGGCACACATGAGACAGGACATGAGGGTTGCTAGCTTAGTCACACCTGCCATATACCTTACCATTACATTACCTACTGACTCTTTTAATATGCTCAAAATTTTCTGACTCTTATTATTTAGCTACACATAAGGAACGGAGACGTTACTGTGCTTAACTTTTAAGAGCCTAACAACTGAGCTTTTGAAATTTGGGCTTAACATTTTTCCTACAGTATAATATCATAATCATCTGATTATTGAGTTGATGACTAATTCGCCTCTTTCTACTCCAAAGGAATTGGTGTGTGTGGTGTGTAGTAACATATAAAAATGTGTAAAAAAAGTTTAAAGATGAGATAGGTATGTACATAGTTCTTTTTCTTTCCATACTGATAGATGGTATTTGGTAGTTTGGTTTCTCTTGGACAAGTAATTGCCTTGTATGGTTTGAAAGGCGAAAATTAAAGATTGAACCAGAACCAGTCAATTGGCCAGTTGAGTTTTCTATGTCTTGTTACATTGCATCCAATAGTATGTATATTTGATAGGATGGGACAGTCATAGCGTTCAGATGTGAACATTTCTCTTTGTATGTTTGTCATTGCATCTGACTAACAGAGACCAGACTCTGTTTAGATGCCGCCTATAACCTGGCTGGCTAGTTTCTGTTTCTGCAAAAATCCAAAGGTACAGCAGGGCTTCTTGTACAGTCAACAGTACAGAGAGTTATACACGGCCTGGGTGTCAGTCATCACGAGTTCGAAAAAGGAAAGTGGACAGATGATGATCATTGAGACAACCTGACCATAAACCGTAAACAGTTTAGCCTTACGAATTGTCATCTGTGTAGTTTTTTCTATATCAGTGTGTGTAGGCATGTCATGTCATGCATTCTAAGCTGCCTGCACAGGAGGAACGAGGGATGATAATCACGTTATGCGATTTTATCTCACTCGAGGATAATGAGCTATAAATACTAAATACCACATAGGTACATGCACTTTGATTGAGATTGGGACATTGGGAATTTAATTATGACCATTATTAGCAAACTACCACCCGTAAGTACAAGGCGTATAGCAGTATCTATACATGCAGGTGGTGCGCCTGGAGATGCGAGTTATGTTCAGTACAAAAGAAAATGACCATGATGTTCTGGCCTACTGCTGTGAAAAATTAGTTTAGATTCCATAAATTTCATGTCACACAACAGATATCGGCTTTATAATTATTTGTCCGTGAAGCTTTTCTGTCAAACTGGCAATACATCAAAATATTCACACGGGATCCTCTAAAGAGACAGTAAATCTCCTCTCCTCATATTTCCATAATCAATAAAGCACATATACCATTATTCTTCCTAGTGCTGCTTTACATCTCATTAATGTCTAATGCATTTTAATACTTATTAAATGTCATCGGGCCTGTTTTGTAAAAGTAAATAAAAAACTTGGACCCTTCGTGAAGGATGCACTAGAAAAGCTGCTTGTTCCTATTAGCTAAGCATACAAAAAAAAATTACGATGTGTGAATTCTTTGGTTCATAACAAGTAATAATTACCTACTAGTGGGGATGACGTTTACAAGCCACAACAGTGTATAGGGATTTATGGGGTAGTGTGTAAAACAAACGGAAATCACGTAACATATTTTTTCTTAACCATAACCATTACGAAATATAAGATTTCATTTTCATATACAGTAAATTGTTTGAAGATGAATTATTTTTATGGAGCATATATATGCATGCCCACATATGCATATGCATCCGACTCTGACGACGACCAGTAGAGAAGGTGAAAGGAGATCACGTAGAGATGTAACGCTCCCTTAACTAGTTCAACTTGTTATTATTTTATCTAAATTGAATTTAAAGTCTATACCCATGCCACATCCTTCAGTCCAAAGTCCAAACTTAATAAAAAGAAGAAAAAAGGATTACCTATTAAGGCTTGCAAAAATACTAAAAAGACGACGCTGATGTTCTCGAGCAGATTTATGTAATTAACCGTGATATGTATATTACATGTCGGATTACGTAGCTGTAATTTGTTAATGTTAAGTTAGATCAGTTTGTTTCTTTATTCTTAGCTCCTAAAAAGTGTGTGTGTGTGTGGAGGCAAAGTTAAATATGGTGGTCTATCCCTCAGTATGGTTCTGGTTTGATCATGTCCATAGTAGGGCTTGTCTTTGACTCATATATTTTGATGTAAAATGGTCGTCAGGTTAAGGAACTTTCCTTTCATTTCCATTTTGATTCGTGGAAAAAACTTGTTGTTGGTAGTTAGTTAGTAGAACTAGAGTTATTATAGTTAGAAGGAAACAGTGGGCACTGTGAAGAAATTAAATTTTATGGAAGTTATGCCTACACATAATTGCCCATCTTGTGCCCAACTTGCTGTAGTTGTTACTGAATAATTTTATATTATTAGATAGGGGCAAAACTAGCTCTGTGAACATTTTAAATGACTTGGACTACGTAGTTCGTATGTTGTCCATTGCCTAATGAATTTACTGGTAAAAATGGTCAAATGCGACTTTCTTTTCCTATTTTCTTTTACGAATTAAAATGTGTACAATTTGATAGTTTACATTTTGAATTGAGAAGGAAACCCAACCTGATAGTGACAGAACATAGAGCACAAATGCATTGTTAAAGCCATGTAGTGTCGAAACTCCAAATTCGAAAATTCAAACATTTGAAAATTGAAACCTGATTAAGGAGTAATATTATATATATAAAGAAAGTGAGCATCACCTGAGTATTTTTTAATTTGGTAACTATGTATTGTAAAGGATAAGAATGATTGCAAAGTTTCGAATTTTAAACTCGAGACTTAACGAAGTAGTAGTGGAGAAAACGAATGTAAAAACGACCTCAGCATGTATTGTTTATTTTTTATATTTATTTTATTTTGCCTCGAGACTTTTGACAAAATGTGAATTTCGTGCAGGTCTTTAACTTTAAGCTTTAACCTTTCAAGCATGTTCTAGTGAAGGCTTGGTTTTAGCTCCATACATAATAACAACGCCAATGTTTTACCATAACGATACGCTGACCACACCACAAAATCTCATTGTTTTCGGGCGGTGAAGTTTGGTGCCTGTGATTTACTTCTTACGACTTGCTTATATAATAGATAAATACCTATGCACTGCCATGTGTATATGGGTATGTCTGTCTTTCTTACAGTAGCAAGAAACCCTTTGTAGGTGCACACATTTTTTAATCATTCAAAATCCAAAAGTTAGACCTCAAAGTCTTTATACTAACAAGCACACATGTACCTATTCAAACTACGTACATCCTGAGTACATGTGGTTGCCCACGTAAGTAGTTAGATGTTATTTAATTATTGTCATATTATAAAGATAAACGGGCGATATCATTTTTGAATGTTTTGATAAAATCCATGAGAATCCATTAAATCCGTCGTGGTTGCAAATATCTTATAGTTGTAAAAATACCTACCTACCCACCTCTGCTAGCTTTGCACCCACTTGACTTGAGAGCCCAAGATAGAATGTTCTAGAGAAATTTGCATAAAATGAGTAAGTGATAATTTGATTTTGAATTTTCGTGAATTCGAAGCAGTAGTTAAACATGTTGAATTTTTCATTCACAGTATATACTGTTTTACACATAATAATAATATTTTCAATTATTTTCATTCCCATATAATATTTTTTGCATTTCATCTCTCTCCATCACTTCCAGTAGAAATCTACTACGAGATAGAAGGCTGTTTTGGCTGTGGTAGCATTTTATCGGAGTCGTGAAACGACAAACGAAATCGTGATAATGCATACAACTGCATGAATCTCTGACTTACTTTTAAGTACCTAGAAGTAGGTACCTCCGTCTACACTCTCGAACTCTATATTTATTTGAGCGTCAATTAAAATTCCAGAGTCGACCCTCCCTCTGCCACATGAACGATGAACATATCCACATCCTTCTTCATGCTAAATAAATCCTCATACTGATAATGTTATGATTGGTTTTATTCTCTATCTATATTTACCTATGTATCTCTATTCGACAGTCGACAGTCCTAGTGAAGTGAATTGAACTGAAAGGAAAACCCTTACTAAAACTAGCACTGGGTGGTAGTCATTTTGTTACTTTAATTAGATCATGACTCCATTATATGTATGTATGTGCTCCACATTTTGTCTTATTACTGATGACTGTGTGCAGATGTCATGTATATATCTATAGGGAGCTACGCATCCGTCTTGATACAAGCTTTAAAGCCTTACCCACATACATGTTTTGATTTCCTTTAAGGAAGTCAAATAAAAGTAGAGTGTTGTTCCGTCACAAAGCTAAAAATATGCGTTAGATAATAACAAATTACGAACAACTATACAGAAATTACACAGCTGTATGCATACTAACTGACTAACTGTAGAAATAATTACATACACTCATCATATATGTAGTAGTAGGGTGCACTGTGGAGTATAATACGGTATAGTGATGATGCACATCTGCGATAGATATATACCGCCAACCGATATAACGATAACGATGGCGTAACAATAATTAATAACGACTTCAAGGGTTACGAGTGTAATGCTCAAGTGTCAAAAAGAAGTTGAGATAAGATTTTTACAAGGAGTAGTCACTGGAGCATAATTTTTTATTTGAATGGCTACTGACACTGACACTGATAGCACAGTTAAACTTTTAAAGCACTATTACGTATAGGCATATAGGCTGTATTTTTATACATAAAAATTACTATTCCGTTTCTATATAGTATTAAACTAGTAAGTTCTATGCAAATTGGTTATATAATGTAGTAAGTGGTAGAGCTCCTTTCATTGCGATTACGCTTAGCTACTATATCTGTTTAGTGCCTATACTTTGATTTTGATGTATGTAGGTAGGTAGGTACTTACGTAAGCGTGAAATAAGCACAGGTTGCATACAGTTTTACACGATATATATTCTCATTTTCCTTAAAAATATGTCTGTGGTAGGTCGTTACTATCCCTACCAAGAACATATATTTTACAACTTATGCTCGTTAGGATTAGGTTTACATTTAAATCTATGACTGTCTTTAAGTAATTTTTTGCCTTTGCCTTCATAATTGAAAAATAGTGAGCAGATAAAATGTATATGCTAAAGAATTTAATTACGCACACACGGCCATTATAATAATATGACTACCAAACTGGTTATAATTCCAACTCTAAATTCAGTCTTAAGTCACTACGTCAAGTGATGCATGCAGGCACCACGAGATAAATCCTTGAAGGGCTTCTAGTATCATGCAGTTTAATCCGTTTAAATATTTGTTAACACATAATAGCCAACAACAAACAAGGGGAT
>JAQFZE010000716.1:0-23065 GCA_034695245.1 Dicyrtomina saundersi | reverse complement strand
CCTTTAAACTTTATCTCTAAAAACGAGGTTTAAAGGGCTACAAAAGGGTTTTTTTAACTCCGATTCCGCTTATCGTTACAGGCACTGTAACTATTATGTACCCCAGAAAATATTTCTAGATTCGCCCCTGATAAAACTATTTAACTATTAAACTATTTATATTATTATTGCCAGTAATCAGTACATCCCATAGAATTATTATAATTTCGTTTCCTTTTATTTTGATGGGTTGTTTTTCAAGGGGAAAAACTATGGAGACTACCTGTATCGTACGAACATACCATATTACGAAACCGTACCTCCAATAATGCATAATATGCAGTGACAAACGGAACGGAGCTCGAATTCTACCTTTTTTTCATGCACGACTCAGCCCTGTCCTTATTGTCATCCTTATATTATATTGTCTGTCGGATCAACCCGTTATTAGGATAAACCTGAAGAATACGAAATACAAACACAAATAAGTAATTACGAATACAGCTAAAGATAAGACTATACGAGCTATAGGGGTACGTTAGAAGGAACCATATGTATTACGCTTTGACATTTTTACAGCATCCCTAAAGAGTCTGTAGTAACAGCCACAACAACAACAATAATCGTAGCAAAGGAACCAAGTCTATCCTTTTTTTTGCTAGTCATTCGGTAGGGCCAGATTTTTTTTATTTCCACTATACTTCCGACTTGAACTAAACTCAAATCATAATAAATAACAGAACATTGTAAATTATTGTACACCCACCCTCCTACAGTAACAAGTCTATAAATTCTACACTGCATGCCATGCTGTTATACTGCAACGCAGCGGCATACGGTAATATACAGGGAAGTCACGTCGAAATCAACAACAACATCAACAACAACTGCATCCAGGTTTACATTGATTAAGTACATTCTACATAGTTTTGGACCGGCACAAGCACCGTGACAGATTGGGAGGGACAAATATAGATGCGTGCTCATCTAATTACAAGAAGCATAGGGGACAAAACACAATTTCCAATTTGTAATGTGTGACTTTTGTATTTTGTAATTTGCGTAGTATGTATGAAATGAACCCTGAATGTGGGATCCCAATCAAATATAATGCAGGTGTAGTGTTTTAGATTCAGAATTTAAATCATAAGTAAAATAGAAAACAGAATCCGTAAACATACTAGTCGTCGTTGTTGTTAAAATTGTGATGGTGATAACGTGAGACCTCCGAGATTTTTTCCTCTCTTTTCCCACCATAAAAAAAAGTCGTACGTACTACGTACGTTGTCGTTCTTGTTCTGTTCAATGTGTATCACGTACACACAGGTTAATAAAGTAGTGACTGAAAAACGAAAATAAATAATTGAGTCTAGCATAATATTATTTATTGTATTTACACTTTTCTCTCAAGTTGTTTGAACTCGTCAAATATTTACATTTATATTATTATGTAGGATAGGATTTTAAATTGAAGGAGTCATAAATCATAGAATGGTATTAATTATTCAAGAATTTGCCAGCTACCACCACCACCATCATCTCCCTGCAAATTAATACACAGAGTGAAAATGAAATAAGAACCAACCACCTACTTAATATAGTGAGTGTGTCTGCGTGGACTCTGTGACTTTTTGTGTGTGACACACCAAAAAAATCTCCCTACTAAATGTGTGCTAATTCCTCCTAATTTAATTTTCTTGCTAAACATACATGTGAGAATGTGAAATGTGAAATTTAATATGGCAAAGGTAATCCATCCATACTCCATACTCCATACATTTACATGTAAAGTCCATGACTCCATGGAATATATATATAATTATATGGATATATGGAAAAGGAAAATCCTGTATTTATAACAGTACAGAGACAGAGGAACTTTAATCCTTTTTCCATTTCTTTACCAAATTTCCCACGTCCCACCTTTTTTCCTATTAAGCTTGGAGTAAACATGAGTATCGAAGTGTTAATGTTCCACTACTAAAGCTAATGTCTTTACCTCTGCAATGATGATATAATGTAGCTAGTAATATTAATATTAAATGTTTACAGAGCACAGAAAAAAAATAGAAGGTAAGATTTAATAAAAATTGTGTGAACTTTCAACCATGCCGATGCCGATGCCGTTGCCGAAGTCAAAGCCGTATAGTTAGTTGTTTTTGTTATACACTGTTAAGGTCTGGTCTGGTCCTGGTCTTTGGTGGATCGTATGTGTGTGTGTAGATGTAGAAGAATTTGGTTATTATGAAGAATATTATATAGGGGGATAAGAATGAGAGAAAAGTGACTTATTTTGTCAAAGTTAATGTGTGCATTTTTGCGTGTAATGTCAAGGAATCATGGCTGACGCCCGAGAGGAGGATCAAGGCGATGCACCCGACGTCCATCCAAGGAGTCGAAGACATGATCTCCTTAGGCGACTTACATGAAGCTGGCATTCTTCGCAATCTTCTCATTCGCTACAATGAAAACCTCATATACGTAAGTTTTTTTTACATTATTTCTGTTTGTATCTTCTCATTACACACGCCTTTTGCCAGAGCTCATTTTCATTAAGGTGATCATCAGGATCTACTCCAACTCCTGCGGGACTCACTCACTAGTCACTATACCGATATATAGTCAGTCCAACTGGTTAAATATATGACATGTATATTATTATTATAATATTCTGTACCTTCCCCCCTCCCATCTATCCATGTACTATGTACATCTACACTCACTCAATCTTTTTATCTTTTGTCATATTATCCCTTCTTCTTCTGGTTGTTGTTGTTGTTTTTTTTTTGTTTTTTTTTCTGCTTCACTACTTGCAAAAAAAAGTTGTTGAATGTGATGTAATGCAATGGAATGGAATGGTGTGTAATATAGTAGACCGCTTACGTAGCTAGGTACCGGTACCGGTGCCGGTACCTGGTCTGTCTGTGAAACTTACAATTTACAATTAGGAGAGACAGATAATAGACATGCCCATAGACATAGATAGAAATAGACACATGGAATTGAAGGATCGACTGGGAAAAGCAGAGGCACATAGGGAGGTACCCACATAGCAGCATCTTGATTTTATCAATGGAGACTCTTGAGGCAGATTACTTTGTTTTCCTTTAACGATGGGTGGTTTGCTTTTACTTTTTTTGAGTTTTTCAATAGGTTTCCATTTCTACGTAGAATAAAAAGCCAGACACAATTTACAATACATACAAATATATAATATACTAATATATAAAAACTCATGTAAAGTGCGCCTCCTCCTCCTCCATCTTAATACAAGTTTTAAGTAGTCTCCTGAGTGAGTCTTGGGAGCCAAACCGGCAAGGCTGGAATTCTTCTGATGATGATGACGGTTCCTCTCAATAATCTCCAATCTCCATGTACAGTATGGAACACAGTTACACAAGTATTGTTTTCATCTGTCTGTCTGTCATTGTTTATCTTTTACTTGGAAACTCCTTTACTTTGAGAGTGAGACAAGACACAGAATCAAGGAGGGACCACTTGTAAATTGTTTGTTATGATTACAGACATTAGACTAAAGCCGCACTACTAGAATTGACTTTATTATTCTGTATAATCATAGAGCACACAGCACAAGATTGAAACTCGAAGCTTCGTTATTATAGACACGGTGACTGTCAAGCCCTCAAAAAAGTCAAATCAGATCCAGGATAAACTTTTGTCAGTTTCTGTAATTAAAAATATATATGTAGAATTTTAGGATTCCTTGCTTTTATGGCCATGATGGCCAGGCGCATTTAAAGATATAAGGTGGAAGGAGTTCTACAGGAACTACTTACTATACAAAGTATTGATGCTATTTAATTTTGTTTCACAGCACAGATATAAAATCACTTTTGTTTTAGTTTCAACAAGAGAGAGACTGAACTGAGAAATCCCATGCAAATTCAAATATAGCAACACAGCATGAAATTGGAAGCTGTATAATCATCAGTGTATTATGTATCTTGCTTTTAATTTAAGGATTGCCTCCTGCCTTGCCTTGCCTTGCCAGTTGCCTTGCCTATTGCATTATTTTACATTGGTATGCGATTCTAGTGCCAATTCTGCTGTTGAGCGCTTTAAGAGCAGATTGTTCTATGCGTAGGCATTTTCTGTTCTTAAAACATTGGTTTTGGTTTTGGGATTGGAATTAGGATGGTGTATGCTTGTTGGTTTGGTTGTAGATATAAGTTTATAGTTTATTGACATCTGGAACTATCATCATCTTTTAATTACTTGCTGTCTAAAAATTCTAAATCTAAATTGTGTGAGTGAATGGCTCTTAAGCATTTTTGGATTTGTATTGAAGTTAGTCAGTTTATTTAATTATACTACACACAACATTTAATTATCACATTAATCAAAGTTTGAACCATGTATGTATATGACATTGAGTATAAACATTATGGCTCTTCCCTTAATACATTGTAAGCACTCTTCCAACTCTTTGACTTCGACTTTAGACAACTGTCTATATACTTAGCAGATGTCTACATTCTTTTGTACTTTTAGTGTCACATTTTTGGTTGTGAATGTTTTGTGTTCACAAGTTGATAGATAGTGAGGAGCTTTATACTGCGCTTGAATTAGTAATAATTATGCATTCTGCGGGTATATTTATTTTCCTTCTTTTGTAGTTGCATTCATATGTAAATTTGTATGTGCACTTGCATAATATAGAGTGGGTACATGCCTGGTTTTTTGGAAAATTCAAAACTTGGGTAACAGTTTACATATGAAGAGCTTTTTGCCAAATCGGGATAAGCATATTTTAGACGAACAACAAATAATGAATAAAAGATGACAGAATCATTGTTTTGACCTAATTTTTTTCTAGAGGTACTGCAACTAACGAAGCGTTACTACAAGTAGTTTCATAAATCTAGACTGACTCTGCAATTTTTTAGAAAATTTCCAAACATTTTAATTCATGGACTTATCCCGTTTTGCCCCAAAATCAATAACTTAACATGGAGTACAAAGTCCGTGAGATGAAATTTTAATCGTTTTGAGTGAAACCAAACTTTTTTCAACTTTGAAACTTTTTCTTGCATAAAATAATTAACTCACGGGAATTATCTTCTACAAACTACGAAAACATTCGAAAACCAAATTTAAATCAGAAATGCATGTTTTAGGCGGACTTATCCCATTTTGCTAAAAATCATTTAATGGACTTATCCTGTTTTGCCAAAAAACGAAATTTTGGCTATTCTTAAAAATTGCTTTGGTTGAACTTTGACTTTGACTATTCAACACAGTAACGTATACCTTAGGTGAACTCAAATAGCTTCATTAGTTTAAAAAATGCACTTATCCTGTTTTGCAAAACAACTCTTCATAAATTATGTATTTGCTTCCTATCCTATCCAGTCCAACATTGGATAATATGCTCAATTATTGATGCCTCTGTTCAATTTTACAATGTCTCTGACATTGTGATCATCTCGCTCGATCGCATGTTTATTTAGCTGGGTGGACCCTGACTTATTATGTATGGGATGGTGGAGTGAGTGACAAGTTACGACAATGTAATAGTGATTGTATGGTTTGATATGTTACATATTACATAATTAATTTGGATTTATTTGTGACTCCTCTCTGTAGACATACACAGGCTCAATTTTAGTAGCAGTCAATCCCTACCAAATTCTTCCCATCTACACAGCAGAGCAAATCAAATTGTACAAAGACAAAAAAATCGGTGAGCTTCCACCCCACATCTTTGCCATTGGTGACAACAGCTATGCGAGCATGAAGAGATTTGGACAGGACCAATGTATCGTCATCAGTGGGGAGAGTGGAGCAGGGAAGACTGAGAGCACCAAATTAATTCTACAGTATTTAGCTGCCATCAGTGGGAAACATTCCTGGATCGAACAACAAATTTTGGAGGCCAATCCAATTTTAGAAGGTCAGTCAGGAAACTGGTGGTGGACAGTACAGAGAAATAATGGATGTACCTACCTATACATATATCTATAGTCGAACATTTGGACTCGTGCGCCTCATCCCCTCTTTAAATTTCGATATATATGTATCATTATAATGCCTGAGCCTCATCAAATATTTATTGATGAATCCACATTTAATTGCAATGTAATCCAGCGATGCGACTGCCAAAAATACAAGTAGTACCTAAGTAGGTGCATACGTGGAATTCCAATGATCATGAGAATGACATGAATGAGCGCGATAATCATTCATAATCGTGAAAAAAGATAAAAGAAAAACCACATTTTTTAATATACACACTTAAACAAAAAGGCTCGTTTGGCAGTACAAAAATATACGCTCGCAACGGTTGAGTTAAGTAGAAATTGCAATCAGTCATTGTAATCCTGAGTAAACCGATATAATGGAAAGTCAACTGCCTTTAAAAATGGATCAATGGAGCATTATCATGATAGTCATTATCACCACCCGTGAACTGATAAAATTTGATGTCGTGCCTTCACCAAAAAATATACTTACTTTCTCTCTATACAGAGAGACTACTTCGAACTTCGCGAAGCTATTAGACTTGAATTATGAATTTAAATTAACTACTGAACTGTGACCCTTGATTTTAAAGTAGGGATTTAATAATAATTTATACAGTATAATATAGATTAATTAATGAAAACATGTGATGAAAGCTTGACTCATATATTTCCTGTTCTTATTTTTGCTTCCTTTTTATACAGCATTTGGAAATGCCAAAACTATTCGTAATGATAATTCATCTCGATTCGGAAAGTACATCGACATTCATTTTAGTAAGCCGGGAGTGATTGAGGGAGCCAAAATTGAACAGTATTTATTAGAAAAATCCAGGATAGTCTCACAAAATACGGATGAGAGGAATTATCATATATTCTACTGCATGCTCGCCGGGCTGAATCGGGAGGAAAAGGCAAAATTACAATTGAAAGAGGCCTCGGACTACCGCTACTTGACCGGAGGAAGATGTATCACCTGTGAGGGGAGAGATGACACTGCCGAGTTTGCTGATATTCGTTCTGCCATGAAAGTTCTCATGTTTTCCGATGCGGAAATTTGGGAGATTCTCAAAGTACTTTCAGCATTACTACATTTGGGAAATATTAAAACCAAGGCTGCAGTCATTAGTGAGTTCAATCATGCTATACCACAAAAAAAACTAATTTAATGTAAAAAATACGTTTGTATTACACATAAAGCAGCGGATGATCATTTTCTTAAATAATGCTAATGCTATATATTCAATTTTAAAATTCTTTTAGATAATTTGGATGCGACTGAGATTGCTGACACATCTCACGTTGAGCAAGCATCAGGTCTTTTGGGTGTGAATAGAAAATCCCTCATTGAAGCCCTCACGACGAAAACGATTTTTGCTCATGGAGAAACCGTCGTATCCACCATGTCTCGAGAACAAGCTGTGGATGTTCGGGATGCTTTCTCTAAGGGAATATATGGTCGTCTTTTCATTTGGATCGTGTCAAAAATTAATACAGCCATCTACCATCCAAGAGCAGGACAAGTCACCTCCATCGGAGTTTTAGATATTTTTGGATTTGAAAATTTTGACAGCAACAGCTTTGAACAGTTCTGTATTAATTATGCCAATGAGAATCTTCAACAATTCTTCGTCCGCCACATTTTCAAATTGGAGCAAGAAGAGTACAACCTGGAAGGGATTTCCTGGCGTCACATTGAGTTCATTGACAATCAGGATGCTCTGGACTTGATTGCGATCAAACAACTAAATATTATGAGCTTGATTGATGAGGAATCCAAGTTTCCAAAAGGTATCCCATTGCATTATTTATTATTTCTAAGCACAAAACACACGTATATACGTACGTTATAAGTTAGTAGCTGTATAGAATAAATAATCCCTGGTATTTATTAATTATTAAAAATGTACATCTATTTTCAGGAACGGATCAAACTATGTTAGCAAAATTGCACAAGACGCACTCAGCCAATCGAAATTACTTGAAACCAAAATCGGACATAAATGCCTCCTTTGGCTTCAATCATTTTGCGGGAGTAGTATTTTACGATGCACGAGGATTCCTGGAAAAAAATCGCGATACATTCAGTGGGGATTTACTTCAGCTGGTTGAAATCTCGACAAACAAATTTATTCAGATGCTCTTCCACGATGACATTTCAATGGGGAATGACACCAGGAAGCGAGCCCCAACACTGTCAAGTCAATTTAAAAAGTCACTCGACTCCCTCATGAAAACCTTGGGAAACTGTGCACCCTTCTTCATTCGGTGTATTAAACCTAATGAATTGAAGAAACCAATGGTGAGAGGCAGGGGGAACCCTATAGAAATCTATAAAGTCTAAATAAACTTAATTCAAATATCGTAATTCCAAGACATTCTTTTGTTTGCTATACTTACCTACTTTATTTCCTCCTCCTCTAACACTTTAAAATGACAACTACTTTCCTTTTTGTAGGTATTTGATCGAGAGCTGTGCTGTCGACAACTTCGCTACTCTGGAATGATGGAGACCATTCGAATTCGTCGAGCTGGCTATCCTATCCGGCACACATTCCGGGAATTTGTGGAGCGGTACCGGTTCCTAATCAGCGGAGTTCCTCCCTCTCATAAAACGGACTGTCGAGCTGCCACTTCCCGCATCTGTCAAGCCGTTCTAGGGAAAAGTGATTATCAGCTAGGAAAAACCAAAGTCTTTCTCAAGGATGCTCATGATTTGTTCCTTGAGCAGGAGAGAGATCGAGTTCTTACGAAGAAGATTCTCATCTTACAACGGAACATCAAAGCATGGTATGATTACTACGCCCACCCTATATCTATTATAACTGTATTTTTTAAGTCATTCGTATATATTCATATCGAAAAAGTTTGAGTTGCAGAAAAAAATAAACGTATTTCACTTTTTATACGACTGCGATTTTACTTACAATTATAATTATTATTATCCTATTATTCCAAAAATGTGTGAAGGTTCTATCGGCGTAAGTACCAAAGGATGCGAACAGCAGCCGTTCTCATTCAGAAACACGTACGGGGTTTCTTGCAAAGACGGCGATATCAGAAGATGAGAACAGGATACATGAGGCTGCAAGCCATGATACGCTCCAGAGTTCTTGCACATCGTTTTAAACATTTACGGGGTCACGTCGTTGGGCTGCAGGTTTGTAATTTGTGATTTCTTTTTTAAATTTCAAGTCACAATTTTTTACCCTCTATTTGAGCCATTAAATTATTTATTTGTATGATTATTCTTAAAATATTAACAGGCTGCTTGTCGGGGTTTCCTTGTAAGGCGGCAAATGCGGAAAAGATTATGGGCAGTTATTAAAATTCAGTCACATATTAGGAGAATGATTGCTCAAAAAGAGTATAAGCGAATGAAGGTAAATTACACAGCTTAAATATACATTCTTGACAAAAATATTACAAAATTACAACCTACGAAATAGTCCCACAGAGCTATATACAACCAAAACAACCTTATTAAAAATGTGAAATCAAATTTGATTTCTGCGCCTCTATACATAGTTTGAGCAGCGACATAAAATCGAGGCAATTCGACTGAGAGACCAAGAAGAGCGAGAGTTGAAGAAAGCGGGTAATAAGCACTACCGAGAAATTGCTGAGAGACACTATCGAGAAAGAATCCAAGCCTTGGCCATGGAAAGAATCAAAGTGGATACTGAGAACAGAAACATCATTCAACAAAAGAATAATCAAATCGAACAAGCAGCTATGAAGGAAAATGAACCAGTGGACGACTCCAAATTAGTTGATATCATGTTTGAATTCCTTCCGGACAATGCTTCTGAAGCTGGTCCACGAGGATACACATCTGCCTTCGGTGTAAGTTTCCATTTGGATTTACTATTCAATTTTATTTTCATACTAACTTAATTTTATTTGTTTGAAATTAGATTAATTAGTGTATAAAAAAATTATATAATACAGTACTATGTATTTTACTTATAAATCCACCAGGACCTCGGTATAGATCCCAAAGGTGACGCCGACATCCCGGTAGCCCATGATTTTAGCCCTCCGGATGTAGAAGATTTGTCAGAGTACAAATTTCAAAAATTTGCCGCCACATATTTTACTGGGAATGTCAATCATCAGTATTCTCGTCGGGCTCTAAAATCCTCACTACTTCCCCTCACCACACCTGCGGATCAATTAGCTGCACAAGCCCTTTGGATCACCATCCTTCGTTTCATGGGTGATCTCCCTGAGCCCAGATACCATTCCATGGAGCGAGATACCACTTCTGTCATGTCTAAAGTCACAGCTACGCTCGGCAGAAATTTTGCACGATCCAAGGAGTTTCAGGAACTTGGATTGGACAATATGGTGGGCTCTTTAACAATGACTTATAATATATTTTATATATATGCTTAAAACCCCGAAATATGGTTGATATTTTAACCTTTGCATTTTATAGGACGGTTATAATGTAAAACAAAAGCCACGATCTATTCGTCACAAGCTTGTTTCCCTCACACTTAAAAGAAAAAATAAATTAGGAGAAGATGTGCGACGTCGTCTGGAAGGAGAGGACTCCCCCGCGGACTCTTACCAATCCTGGCTCGAGTCCCGACCGACCTCAAATTTGGAAAAACTACATTTTATCATAGGACACGGAATCTTACGGGCAGAACTCAGGTAACTCATTGTAGCAGTAATAATAATTAAACAAATGTAATAAAAAATAAAATTGTATTAGCAGTATGATATTTAAATTATAATATTTGTAAATTTGGAGTAGAGTAATAATATGCACAATTTTCGCTTGGCCAAAGTATAGTCGTAGTTGTAGGTGAAAATATATTTTAATTTAACTTTTTAGGGATGAAATTTACTGTCAAATTTGTAAGCAACTGACAAATAATCCTTCGAAATCCTCACATGCACGAGGCTGGATTCTGTTGTCATTATGCGTAGGATGCTTCGCTCCATCGGAGCGTTTTGTGAAGCATCTGCGTGCATTCATTCGCGAAGGGCCACCAGGATATGCTCCGTACTGTGAAGAACGACTCAAGAGAACTTTTAACAATGGTACAAGAAATCAACCGCCCAGTTGGCTTGAATTGCAGGTTCGTATTCACTTTCCTATCTTTATAATAAGTAGGCACGAGAATGTATTTGCATAAAAATAGTGTTTATCATTTCCGAGAAACAGATAAATTATATCTGTATATATCTATATTGTTTGCAGCTTTAACATTGACAAGTAATTTGACAATCGTATGAAGTTATGTATGTAAATCTACGGCTCTACCAAAATATGCGTAACTCGGATTACGCAACGTATGTTATTAAAATATATATTAATTAAATACAATAATATTTTTGTAGGCGACAAAGAGTAAAAAACCGATCATCCTTCCCATAACATTCATGGACGGCAATACGAAGAATTTATTTGCGGACTCTGCCACAACCTCCAGGGAACTCTGTGTCCAACTTGCGGATAAGATTGGGCTAAAAGATCAGTTTGGCTTCAGCTTGTACATTGCACTCTTTGACAAGGTTTCATCACTGGGGAGTGGGAACGAGCATGTGATGGATGCCATTTCTCAGTGTGAGCAGTACGCGAAAGAACAGGGTGCTCAGGAAAGAAATGCTCCTTGGCGTCTCTTTTTCCGGAAGGTGAGAAGGAGCCGGAGCTCATAGTAGACATGAATGATATATTTCCTGGGACACGGGTGACAGTGGAAAGGTACGTAATGTTTTTGTTTGGAAGCTAATGCATAGTATGATTGGATCATATTGATAGGAAATCTTCTCACCGTGGCATGATCCGACGGAAGATGCCGTCGCGACGAACCTTATCTATCAGCAAGTAGTGCGGGGCATAAAATTTGGCGAGTATCGTTGTGATAAAGAGGAGGATTTAGCAATGATAGCAGCTCAGCAGTACTATGTCGAGAACGGAACGGACCTCCAAGCAGACAAGCTCAACTCAGCTCTAACCAATTACATTCCAGATTTTAGTCTAAATAATTCAGATAAGGCCTTGGAGAAATGGGCACAACTGGTCACTACAGCATTCCGACGGGTAAGTGATTTGATTAATTTGATTTATTATCATATACATGAGGCCACTGCCTCACTGCTGCTGCTGCTGCTGGTGCTGCGGCTAATCGAAAAAATAATTTACATGTAAATGCATACGTAGGGCTTCATTAGGACGCGGACGGTCTTCGCCTCTCTCACTCCTTCCTTTTTTTTTTAATTGTCTATGAATAAATTTGATGCTACATGTAAAAGTATACGCATCTTTTTTGTCTTGTGACATGCATCCACAGAGTTTACACACGAAAGAGCGGACGGACATACTGCGAGTGAAGGAAGACATTGTCGCATATGCAAAATTCAAGTGGCCTCTCCTGTTTTCGCGCTTCTACGAGGCATTCCGCTACTCAGGTCCTGATTTGCCCAAGAATGATGTCATTTTGGCCATTAATTGGACTGGTATTTATGTTGTGGATGACCAAGAACAAGTTTTACTAGAACTGTCATTCCCAGAAATCACGAACATAAGAGCAGAAAAGTATGTTAAGTAGTGATTGTTACACTCTCCACTCACATTTGTACCGTTACTTTCATCTTTTTACAACTTGTTGTAGCAGTGCGGTTGTAGTTTAGTTGTTGTTGTTGGTGGTGTCGTGCCTTCATCATCATTCCGCCGTCCACTGCATATATATATACGCATGTACATGATGCTCTTTCCCTTCACCAAAATCATGAGTTGATTCTTTTATATGTATGTTATTATACTTACTTTGATATAGGAGTGATAAAATATTCGTGCAAACCTTCACGATGTCCACAATACGCATAGGGGAAGAATTTACATTCCAAAGCCCCAACTCAGAGGATATTCAGGATTTAGTGGATTTCTTCTTGGATGGCTTGAAACGTCGTTCCAATTACGTTATAGCGCTCCAAGACTACAAACCTCCCAGTAAGACCAACCAACTTTTACAGCCCAATCCCAATCTCTCCACCACACTTTTCACCTATGTATCCCATTTGATTGAGATTGAGCCTTCTCCCTGTGTAGTACTTTTGGCTCCTTCAGTAATCTCATCTTATCCCATTCTATTGTCATAGTACCAACAACAAACACAGAGCACAAAATCTCATCATAATCCTCTCTTTGCTCTCTTTACCTTTATTTAGACGAAGGTTCCAGTTTTCTCTCCTTCCAAAAAGGAGATCTTATCATACTAGAAGATGATAATTGTGGTGAGACTGTTATGACTTCAGGCTGGTGTGTCGGACGGTAAGTAAAAAAAAGAATCAAGTGTCTTTCCCTTCTCAATAAATTGTGAAAAGTCTCATATACCTAATTATTCCTCATAATCGTGGAGGCCTGTGAAATTTGGTGCCTTATTGTTTATTAGAGAGGTGAATGGAAATCCCAATCTGAGACTATTACGAGTGCACTGGTGTGATTAATAATAAGAATAAGAATAAATTATTATAATAGTTTCCTCGGTTTTTATTTTCCATGACAGTTGTGAGAGGACAGATGATAGAGGGGATTTCCCTGCCGAGACTGTCTACGTCCTTCCAACAACCACCAAACCACCAGTTGATATTCTAGAACTTTTCAAAACGGAGGAGGGTGGACGACGCCTCATCAATAGTTATTCCAATGGAGTGGACACACTCAAAGAAAAGCCACATACGCTTGAAGAGTACTCAATTGAACATTTTAGACCTCCGCCAAAACGAACAATCTCCAAAACCCTGACACTCTCCTCAGCCCGGAGAGCAGGGAGAGATGAATTATGGAGACACTCCCGGGAGCCAATTCGTCAGCCTTTGTTGAAGAAACTTCAGAATAAGGAGGGACTCGTGGATGATGCTTGCTTTATCTTCAACTCCGTCCTCAAATACATGGGCGACATCCCACACAAACGCTCGAAAATCGGTAATGAGCTCACCGATCAAATCTTCGACGCTCCACTCAAACAGGTGAGAATTACGGATACCAACATACAGTCAGAAGACAGCATAGTAGTTTTGCATTCGTGCTGTGCATAGTTAAAAAAGCTACAACTACTTTTACACATTGGCATTCGTGTGTTGTAGTGTTACACACATACAAGATTTTATGTGGGGCAAACTGCATCCATATTGTTAATTGGTCATTTACCTTGCTGACTGTGTGCTCTGTGAGTAATACTGATTATTCTTGATTTTGTATTATATAGGAAATTTTGAGGGACGAAGTCTACTGTCAAGTAATGAAGCAGTTGACTGACAACCGAAATAAATTTAGTGAGGAACGTGGCTGGGAGCTTATGTGGCTGGCAACAGGTTTATTTGCCTGTTCTCAGACTCTTTTGAAAGAACTGTCGCAATTTCTACGCACAAGACGACACCCCATTGCACAGGACTCATTGCAAAGACTTCAAAAAACGCTCAAAGTAGGACAGAGAAAATATCCGCCGCATCAGGTAAAACATCTAAATTGAGTCAGGTTCCTTCACAGGTTTCCGCTGACAATAAGTAATTCTGAATTTTAAAATGGGTTTCTCTTGACTAACCTGCGTAATATGTCTGCTCTAAGGTGGAGGTAGAAGCTATTCAGCACAAGACGACTCAAATATTTCATAAAGTATACTTCCCTGATGATACGGATGAAGCTTTTGAAGTGGACTCTTCAACTCGGGCCAAAGAATTTTGTTCAGATATCGCTGACCGACTCACACTCCGCTACTCGGAAGGATTCAGTTTATTTGTCAAAATAGCTGACAAAGTTATTTCCGTTCCGGAAGGAGACTTCTTCTTTGACTTTGTCAGACATTTGACTGATTGGATCAAAAGAGCTAGACCAAGTCGGGATGGTAATGAAACGGATTAATCATTTAATTGAATTATAATGCTGCGTATGTAATTATATATGTACTTCGTACTATAGTCTACTAGTTGCTATAAGTGCCTTCATCTATACACTTTCCAGCAATATATGTGTTTCAGTATATGCGTAAAGCAGTTCAGTTTTACCGGTCTTAATTCATATCCTTTAATAAATTGTATTATTATATTATATATTGTTTAGGATCCATCCCACAATTTACCTATCAAGTGTTCTTCATGCGAAAATTATGGAGTAATACAGTTCCAGGAAAAGATAGAATGGCCGACATAATCTTTCACTATTATCAAGAGTTGCCCAAATATTTGAGAGGTAATTTACTTACGTCTTTTGCCCAAGTTCATTCCAATATTTATTGAATTTGAACGGGGAAATATCCATTGACCATCACATATATAAAATATGGTGTAATTTATTTTAGGCTATCACAAATGTGGAAAAGAAGAAGCAACCAAACTAGCTGCCTTAATTTACCGAGTTAGATTTGAAGACGATAAGCAGGAGTTGCAATCCATACCGTAAGTTTGTCTTTATTGATCTAATTATAAAATTTTTATTTCCTTTTAACGTAACAACCGAAATTCTTGGATAGTTCAATACTAATTGTTATGGTTGTAATCGCGTTGTGATCGTGCATAGTTGTAATATTGATATTGTAATATTACCAAAATATTGATATCTTGACAACGTTATCTTTCTTTGACTGTACAGGCAAATACTGAGGGAACTTGTACCTACTGACTTGTCAAAAACACAGAGTGCAAACGACTGGAAAAGAGCTATCATCACTGCTTACAATCAGGATGCTGGTAAAGCCAAAATTTCATTACTAACGATAAGATCTTATTTCCGATACTTCAACAATGTTCGTTTTTATGTTTATACCATAGAATGCTTGTCAACTGAAAATTTCATTTACGAAATAATTCAGAGCCACATACTTCAATAAATCTTTTGTTTTCATCCAGGTATGAACGTCGATGATGCAAAAATTAACTTCTTAAAAATTATTTACCGTTGGCCAACATTTGGCTCCGCATTTTTTGAAGTGAAGCAAACGACAGATCCCAGCTACCCAGAACTCCTCCTCATTGCAATTAACAAACAAGGAGTGAGTCTCATTCACCCTCAGACAAAGGTTAGCTTTCACGCATATTAACTAAATTAATAGACAAAATTTGGAGCAATTAATTATGTACAGTCTAAAATCATTAAAACGTGCACTTTTATTACTACAGGAGTTACTCGTAACACATCCGTTCACAAAGATTTCGAATTGGTCATCAGGGAACACTTACTTCCACATGACAATTGGCAACTTAGTCCGTGGATCGAAGCTGTTATGTGAAACATCACTAGGCTACAAAATGGATGACCTTCTCACGTCGTATATATCACTGATGTTGACTAATATGAACAAACAACGTTCATTACGCATTAAATAAGTCAGTTAGTTCTAACTTATGCAGTCTATTTTTGTCAAGATTTTAATTAAATGAGAAATATTCTCTGTGTGTGTACGTTTTTGTTTTGATTTTGAATTCTAAATTCTATATATTATAAACTCCTTGAGTGTCTTTACTCAAAGCTAAAACTTTCATCGCATATATGATCAGGGATCAGTTTTTATGTATTTTGATTTTTCTGATGTAGACGAAAAGAAAAACATGGTATAGAACACAGATCGCGGGAGTGCTTGTTCTAAAACATAGAGAGATGAGATCACATTAACAATAATAATTATTGTAATTTAAAAAAAAAATAATTGTATTGTTATATGGTTTATCGTTCGTGTGTAACTAAAACTTATAATCAGTCAGAATATAGTAAATCATATAATATGTAGGATTATTAAATTTAAATGTGTTTTATAGGAGACACTTCAAATTTCTAACGTCCAAAAATATATATCAAATTTATATGTATTGTAATTCCACTACTTACTTATATATGAGTCGAACAGCTTTATATGTTGAAACTTTCAAGCTGATGCTCTTGCTCATCTCCTCCAACGACAGTATGCAATTGACACACCACACCTAATCATATTTTATATATATAATAATAATAATAGTAGCCCAAGTTACCACTTTATTGTGTGTATTTAAAAGAGTTCGAATAATATACTTTCTATCGGTCGCTACTATAAAAAAAAATGCTATTGAAATATGATTATGGTTTGAAAAGTGAGCCTAATTTATTTTGTCTTAAGTTAAAACAATTTCACATAAATATAAATCCTTAATGTTGTTACTTAAGGTGATGTACTGATCAAAGTACTTCTTCTTACAGTTAGTTTGTAGTATGTAAGTTATATAAAATGTGTTTAAGTACCATTACAATTACTGTTACTGTTATTTACATGTAGTATATAGATTTCAGATTAAAGAAACGTTCTAAAATTTAAAACATGCTTTCACACGAATTAATGCATTTAATTGGCTATGGCACTTGACTTATGAATGAGCATTTATGGAATTAAGCAACTTGCCATAAATGGTATAGTTGTCGTTAGTTAGACGTACATAGTCTATGGCACCACGTAAGTATATATGGTCACTCCACTGCGCATAATATATACGTAAGTAGGTACTTAATTATTTATTATGACTTCTTTTTTTAAAGGGCCAATTGTTTAATTTTTTTAATGTTGTAGGATATTTAGATACATACGCATCTCACCATTAACATACAAGTGCAAAATGAGATATCTACACCATCAAATAAATTGCAAAATGCTATATCTACACGATATCTATACCATTAACATGCAAAAGGCGATATATCTGCACAAAAAAGTCCAAAATGTGGAATATAACATTTCAGTGATAAATGAAGTATCTACACCTTACAATTGCACTCATATATGCCGCAATATGTTAGTTTATCTGTAAAAAGTCGTAACTCAATCTAATTTTTCTCATTAATTTATTTTTATATTTATATCATTATTTTTTTTTACATTTATTTTCATCAAAGTCGACATAGCAGAACCTCTCGATTTACCTCATAAAATACATAGTATAAGTCATAAATGCGTATTTATGTAATGTACATTTAATTGTTTATGTCTCTGTTCAATACCATTTCTATTTTTTTATTTGTTGGTAAACCAACTTTCATTGACAACTTTCTTTGAGACATTGCACAATAAATAAAATGTATATATAATAAGTTGCACTCATCATGTGGTGTATTTTTTGTATGTGCAGGACAATATAGCTTAGAATCAGGTATATGTTTTTATGAACTTCAAAATATTGTACCCATAAAACATTAAAAATTAAAAAACAAAAACTAATTGTCGTTAAGATTTCCCCCTAAACATAAGGTACAAATAGAACATTTTTCATCGCTTATGGTGTAGATAAGACACTAAACACACGAGTACGGCTAAAATGTAAGTAAACATGATGTTTTTAAATTAATGTAATGTTCCTTTTTTTAACAAGTTCTCATTTCCATCATTCCACTCAATTTTAGTCAATATGGGACTTTTCACAGTTAAAATAAAGTTAGATAAGACTTTATGAACTTTTTATGGTGTAGATAGTATGTTTTAGACTTTAATGAGGTAGATATCTCATTTTGAACTTTGAAGGTACAGATATCGCATTTTGCACTTTAATGATGTAGATAATACAGTTTGCACTCTAGGCAACAATGATTTTAGCTCTGGACTGGACTTAGGCAAAAAATGCTTCTTCAATATTGATGTCTACATCCAATTAATACGATACGCTGACTAATCGCACATTAAAGTATTTTATAAGTTGTAACCATGATATTCACCTCCAGGTTGGTTTTTACATCTGCATTTAAGTATAAGGGAAATAATTACATTACCACAATGCAAAAAATGTAATGTGAGTAATGTGACTGGAAACGTCAACTGAAGTTTTTCGTGTGAATAAAAAGGGACTACGAATTAATTACAGAAGTCTTAACTACTTTTTGAAAATTTCCGTTTTAGTCCATCTCCGAAAATCCCGTATGTGTAAAAATAAATCTGAATATATGTAATCAAAGGCATTTTGTAGCTATATAGGCAATTATCGGCAATAGCACTATCTCATGCTTCACATATAATCGTGACTGCACCTCATGCTTTTTAGATGCTGAGCTTAAGCATCTACTGTAATTGTCATATCTGTCTGTCTGTCCGTCCGTCCGTCTGTTGGTCCCACGCAGGGCCGCTTTTAGGGTATTTGGCGCCCCATAAGAGTACATTGGCAGCGCCCCACGGTTCTTTAAATTTTAAATACCATTGAAACGGAATGCGTAGTCTAGATATATATCTGTTTCCAAGAAAAGTCGGACATCTATCAGTTTACTTGAAGGCCGGACATCTATCAGTGTGCTTGAAAGCCGGACATTTATCAGTTTTCCTAAAGCCCGGACATCTATCAGTTTGCTTAAACGTCAGACATTTATCAGTTTTCTTGAGGACTAGACATCTATCAGTTTCCCTATATAGTAGAACATTTATCAGTTTGCTTGAAGACTAAACATCTATCAGTTTCCTTATATAGTCGGACAGCTTTCAGTTAGCTCAAAGGCCAGACATGTTGTTGGCCAGACAATTAGTTTGCTTGTATAGTGGGACATCTATCAATTTGCTAGTATAGTGGGACATCCATCAGTTTGCTAGTATAGTGGAACATCTATCAGTTTGATTGTATAGCCAGATGTTTATAATTAGGCTTATATAGCCGGGCGTTTTTCATTTTGCTTGTATATTCTGACATCAATAGGTTCGCTTTTATAGTCGGACGTTTGTTAGTTTGCTTGTATAGCAGGACCGTTATCACTGCATGTTTAGTTATTTTGAATGCTTCTAATACAGGGTGGGCCATTTATTTCGCGGGATTCTAACACGCCATAAATTCTAAGTTTATCATTCGGTTTTTTTAAACAATATACCAAAATAAAGGCAATTTCTGGGAGATTTGTTTGACACCTCATTCAATAATATCGGTTAAGGACAAGTTACAAAATGGCCTAACTAACAAAAAACACGTTTTTTCAGATAAATCTGTATAAATGTCATGTCAAACTAAAACAGTTTCTGATTTTAAAAAGTAGCGGTATGCAATTGAGCAGACGGCGAAAAATTAAAGGACCAAATGAAGCAATCTGCACATAAAAGCGAAGGTCATTGCTCCCTTTGTCCCTCCAGTACTTTGGTGTTTTCCTTGCGACTTCACTTTTTTGGACTGTTTTTCCTGGCTGCATTATTTCAAAAAGTGGCGACGTACACTGGCCACCAAGAAGTCTAGATTTGACAGCGCGAGAGGTTTTTCTGTGGGGATATTTGATATTTCCAAGTCCAAAGTTTATAAAGACCGACCAGCTAATTTGGAAGAGCTTCGCTTGAAAATTCAGGAAGAAACAAACAATATTCCGATATTCCGCTTGAACTTTTTGCCAATGTTATGCGAAACGTTGTAACCCGTGCTCGGATGTGCATCAAAGAAAATGGAAATCATTTGAGAAGCATTATTTTTAAGTCTTAAAAGAATGGTTAGCTTGTTGTTTCTAATCTGCATTGACAAACATTCTTTGCTGCAGTAAATTTCGGCGCCCCATGCGACCGCATGGATCTCACGGGCTTAAAACCGGCCCTGTCCCACGCTACAGGTCAAACAGGTTTTTTCAAATACAACTTTTAACTTAACTAAATACCTATACCTATATACTCGATAAAAGAGGCATAGTTAATACTTCGGCTGCACCCACAGGTTACGATTATGATAGATACATGGGTAAGACGGGGAGGGGGGGGGGGGGGGAGAGGTAAGTGAAAAACACCTAAATAGCAAAAATCTTTGCATTGCACGTGTAACGACATACCAAATACCTATATACACGATTGTGGGGAGGGGGACGGGAAGAAAAAGTGTGGTTAAAAAATCCGGCGTAGCCACACAGTAAAGATGATTGAGTTATTGTTTCATTGGGATGATCCATGAATGAAGTCGCCTAAAGCATCACTATTTTAATGGCAGGGTGCAGGGTCCATAAATGTCGTCACCTAAATTATCATTATTTTATTCGGATGGTCCTTAAACGACGTTGCTCAAATCATCACTCTTTTAATGGCATGGTCCATAAATGACGTAACCTAGATTTTCACTATTTTATTAGGATGGTCCATATTACTTTTTATTAGCAGGGTTCATAAATAACGTCACCTAATGTAACAAGTTTTTATTGGGATGATCCATAAATGCCGCCCAAATCATCACTCTCTAAATCCCAAGGTATGTAAATGGCGTTACCCAAATATATCTATTTAATAAAAAATAAAATTTTAATTGGGTTGGTTTATAAATAACGTCACTAACATCAATACTGTTTTAATAGCAGCGTCCATAAACGACGTCACCTAAATGTTTACTCTTTTAGGAACCACCCTCCCCCATGCCATAACTTAAACATTTTGCAAATAATAATTGTTTAAATGGTTTAAAACAATACCCGTCTACGAATCACTCGTACCCTGCCCACTGGTGCAAGCAAAACTCGTACCTAGCCCACTTGTACTGGTGCTATTCTTGCCAACTCAACTTGTACTTTATCCACTGGTAATAGCCATAACTCGTGCCAAGCCCACTCGTATCGGTACTGCACGTACCCAGCCAGCTCGAACCTTTGCTATTCTTATCAAGCCCAATCGTATCCTATCCATTCGTACCAGCAATACTCGTACCTAACCCGCTTTTACGGGCACTAACTGCGATGGCTTTATGTTAGCCTTACTACATAAACATTGTTTTCCAGTGATCAGAACCATTTCGCTTTAAGCTCGGCATCTACTTCGGGCCCACGGTGGCAAAATCCGGTGCAAGAGAGCAATAAATTCACAGGTGACAGTTCTTAGCACAGCACCCAAGAAAACATTTAAATCTGGTTCAGAATCCACGGAAACGTTTAGGATGTTGTTTTAATTTCCTTTAAAAATGCAATGAGTTTATGACATAAAAATAATGATTTTACGAATTGGATGGATTGTACGATAGAATGCTTTTAGCTGTAGAGGACTGGACTTACACTCCTTAATGATTTGCCCCTGACTATGTGGGTGTGTAATAAGTAATAATGTTTATCCCTCAGAAGCATCATATCGCATTAGATGCGTACATTTTTTATAACACACACTCCACACTCAATTCAAAGCGTTTTGTTTTTGCAATTTTTGTTTGATTTAAATATAGTAGGCAACCTGACATTTCATGGTAGGATACCTTGTTAACATAAAATTACACAATTCCAGTTAGCAGACCTTATTCCTGGAGTATCCCCAAACATGCGAAGAACTTATTTAGATGTGTTTGTTTAATTCGACCGATTCGACGTGTTTATTTTTTTTTAAATCTGGAATACGTCTTTAAGCGTATACAAATATATGAGATTTTGATGTATGCTTTAGATTGCTGGTAAAAAATAAAGTCCGTTTAGAAACCGGGTATTACTGGGTAAATTAATACCCAGTAATAAAAAAAATTACCATTACCAAGTATTAAAGTAGTATTTTTACTAATATTTTGGTTCCGCTAAATATTCCTTCCATGTAGTACTTGGTCTATGTGAAAAAAAAAATTTCGTAGTACACATCTGAAATACTTTTGACTTTGACTCCTTAGCTGAGGCGTTTTGATTAAAAAACACACACTCGGCCTTGTAGCTATTAAGTAAATTATTTAAATCTCTGCAAAACTTTTTGAAACTCTACGCAAGCTATAGCTATAGATATACATGAAGTTTTAAGTGTGAGTTACTTGTTCGAATTAATGTCAGCCCAGTCAATTGTCAGTTCAGTATAACGCATTTAATTGCTTCCTGTAACTTTAATTAAAAAACCATTCGTGTTACAGTAAATTGACACTAGTATAACTAGTATTTATCCAGCCCTAAATTATCATTAACAAATTATTGATCCGATTTAGTCGCGTTTTTATTTTAACTAAAACAGTATTAATTAATAAGGTACTTAAGGTTGTATGCTGTAAATAATTATATAAACTACTTAGTTTATTCAGTTTTATTGTGAGAATGTGAACATTGTGAAATCAAGAATTTAGTGGGAAATTCGAAAGACAAAAGGATGATGTAAAACTCGCAGTTCAAACGCATGCAGTCCTGCCCAAAGTGCCCAAAGCAATCTCCTCATGGGAAAGTATTTTTGGCTGTTTTACCTGTGTGTGTGTTG
>JAQFZE010000715.1:0-23067 GCA_034695245.1 Dicyrtomina saundersi | reverse complement strand
CATAAATTTAATAAACTTCATATTTGCAAAAAGTGGTAATCCATAAATGATGTCATCCAAATATTCCCATTTCTAAGACCCGATTTATAGACGATCGATCCCTAAGTTCGAAGTTACGATGGCTGACGATTTAACTGATATTTATTTTGTTAGATTAGAACTACTGCACTGCAATGACATGAATCACAAGTTTGTGATTAAATTTTGAAACTTATCAATCCTTCTCTTCGTCAACTCCATCTGCTCCGCCAGCTTTTTTAGGTACACACTACTAGAATTAATTTTTGCTGGAGTTTTTTCGGCGTTGACGTCGTCGACCTGCCGAACCTCCTGGTCTTCGTCGCTATTGCTATTGTTAGCATCTTCCATTTCAAAGAATAAAAGTGACTCCTTTTCAAACTCATCAATAGACTTGTAGATATTCAATATTTTGTAGCATTTCGAATTAATACCGGAACCGGAAACCAGCCTGTCATTACCATTATTACCATAACTATTGGCCGTTTTCTCACTGATCCCATTAGTTTTCAAGTCTAAATCGATACCGACACATTTAATATCACAATTTTCCTCCTTTTCTTCTTCTTTTTCTAAAATATCCTTTTCATATTCAAAATCTTCTACAGCTCCCCTTGCTTCCCGATGCAAACCCCTGGATAAGTAAAACTGTAGAATTGCCCGATGCCGACAGTAGCCTGGACCAGTCACGTTCGCAATTTCGAGAAGAAAACGGCAGTGTTTAATAAAATTGGAGAGCTGCTCCCCGGCTAAATTTGAAATTCCCGCCGTCGTCGCTTCCTTCTTCACAATGGTCATGCATATCTCTTGGATGAGGTAGTGATTCGGATGGAGAATCTCATCACATTTTCTTTTCAGTGCTTCAGACTCTGCGAGAAATTGAGAATTATGCTGAATGAGACGAGTTTCTACTCCATTTTCATTCATACTTTGATTTCTTTCGTATTTGAATTTTATTTTCTCCAGCTGTGCTTCCACTCGACAGAGGATCCTCACAATATTTTGAACAGGGGTGGAAAATTGACAATTTGGTTGATTCGTGCACTTCCAGACGGAAGAGGTGTCTGTCGGGTTAGCAGGGAGCAAATAGCCTGGACATGGTGAAGTGTCATTATTATTAGAACGAGAACCGGTACCGGTACCAGAACTGGAACAACACTTGACGGCAGAGACCATTGTGCCCAATTCGGTGGGATCCAAGCAGCGGTGACAGCCACACGTAAAATGAGCCACGTCCTCCGTGGACACGAGTCTCTGAAGTGTCCCATACTGATTTTCCCGAGCACTGTACGGAATAGTGAGCATCTCCCCCTTTTTAATAAGCACTGCCGAGTGGATTGACATCCGGAAAAATGGTGCATTTCCAATGAACCATGTCGAATTGGGACAGCAGCTGTGAGAGACGAGTGTGCTCAATTTGAAAAGACACTGAATAATGGCCACTTTATTTTTTTCAATTTCCTTCAATGTTGTAAATGCATTCACATTTATGATCCCGCTTATTTTTAATATTTCATCTTCGCATATTTCATAATTCCCGCGAATAATGCTATCATTATCATTGTTATTATTATTACAATTATTTTTGAAAAAATACTTGATATTCTCTAAAATCATCCCGTCACTTTTAACCAAGTCTGGGTTTTTCCATCGTAGATCCCTGTGGTCTTCAAATTTCATTAATTCTGTATAATCACTGTCACTCTCACTTTTACCTCCATTGTCTTTTTCTGGAGGGATGTTCAATTTTAATGAAAATTCGGGAAATTTTAACAGATATGAACGGAGGACAAGGATACTTTTGTAGAGAACTGGCCACGTGTGTGGAGGGAGGTACGGGGTCCGGTTGGAAGTAAATAATTTACACTCATTTTCACTGTGGTGGGGAAGCTAAGAGAAAAATTTAACATTCAAAATTAAACAAAATTACTATGATAAAAGCTATTCAAGAAACTGATATATAGTATATAGGGGTATTTTTTAATATTTCCAATTGATATGTATATGTAGGTACTTGAGAACAACGTTGATGGCAGACAGGCCAGCCGCACTGGGAACACCGATTTTTGGGGCACTCCGTCATTCGGGTGAAGCAACCCAGACACATTGGAATTCTCATCTGTCTATCACGAGGACTAGTAGAATCTGGATCTGGATGGGGATAAAGTTCATTTTCTGCTGATTCCTGTGGACCTTGACCTGGAAATTGACCTTCATCTCGGTCACCAGGGGAGCCCCGGTCATCATCCGCAGGGGCAGCAGCGAGGGGCTTTTCTCGAATTAGCAGACTTCGGGGAGGAATATCCACCTTGGCCACTAAGAATCTTCCCAGTTCGTCGCTTCTGTCAATCTCGAATAATGTCTATACAACAGAACAATAATTTTATGTAGGTACCTGATTATCAAGTAAGTAAAATTAAATTAAAACATTAAGAAATCAAAACGAAATATTTGTGAAAAAATTGCTTTTAATTTAGTTACCTCCATAATGATGACAACGACAACTGATCAGTGCTGCCTCATGCAACCGCGCAGACTACCACAGTCGACAATCAATGTCACAGGTCACACGTTATTCTTGTATGAATCCAAATTTCCGATTTTGATAACCTTCTAAAGTTCTAAATGATTCCTAATCAAAATTTTCTGGCTGTAGTCAGCTTGCTTTTATTTCTATTAGTATTGGTGGCTTGGTTGGTAGCCGTCTCGTTCGGCGTTGGGAGAAAACAACTGACTATCAAGAAAATGAGATCAACTCTGTCTGCGTCTGTATTTTGACGAAAGTAAAGCGAAAAGTGTAAGCAAGTATACCTTTACTATACTTAATAAAATGAAGCACAAAAAGTGAAGTTTCAGATACGTCAGTCAATATGATGTTTACCAATGTATATGTGTAATTATGTAATGTTAATGTTATGCCCTTTCCACTTTTGTACTACTTTATTATATAGTGCAGTTACTGCAGTTTTTCCTGTAGCCTTGTTTGTACTTTCGTACCGTTACTGTTCACGTTTCGGTTTATGCTCTGAGTCTGGAGTAATGTGTATAAGTTGTAAGCTGTGGATAATTATAGCCGAACTACTCGGCCTAACTATCCATGTATAATTATAGACGGCCAAAGTTGATTTGTTCTATCTACACGTTTTTGAATGCAAAATGCTCCATGTAATAACTATTTAATTTAAATAAGTTAGTTCTGAAATGTCTCACGAATAAGGCGGCGGACATTGCCTAGTATATTACATCCTTTTAGATATTTACGATAATTATTAAAATGTAATGCACCTTCATACGCTATTTATTTTGCTTTTACCAAACGACCAGTCTGTTTCCCAATATGTATTTTAATCCCTTGTAAATGTTTTTTTAATGTAGAAGTAAATACAACATTTTACTTCTATGGACTGACTAGAACAAAGTCGATATTTGCGGGAAGCGGGAATCAACAATTTTTAGGTAAGTTCGTTAAGTTATTATTGGAACATTGGGACCATACTTAAGATACAGCTTTATTATAAAAATAGTTTATCTCGGCGATATATGTACTACAGCATTATATAGTGTGTGATAGAAATGGAAAGTATGTAATCATGACAGATCCTAATCTTATTCCCGCGTACTATTAAGAGAATGAACAGTGAATAGAGGCCTATATATCCGATGAGAGTATCAGTGAGTGGTGTGGATGACATGGAAATTCTGCTTTATATCAACATCAACGCATCATGTTGATCCTCCTGTTGATGGTGTTGATTAGTTGAGAGATTCTGTTTATCTCTCCCTGTCTACCTTTCTCTCATGCTTTCTGCTGCTGGTGTGGCTTATGGCTGGGAGCCTTTGGCTTTAAATACAAAATATTTTCCCAATTCACAGTTTGAGCCCTGCCAAGAAGTCAAAAGCCTGTCGTGGGGAGTCAGGTCCTGTGCCTGTGAGTGAGTGAAGATGTTAAGAAGTTCTCAATTGGTATCCGTGTGGCACAGAAGTGGAAGTGGAAGGGAACGTTTGCCAAAAAACTGAGGTTGAGTTTATATAGTTTAGGTTGAGATGATAATTTTGGCGACTATGACTGAAAAAAAAGAAAAAAAAGGTGGGTGTGTGGGAAGTTCCCACTATCGCTTGTCTGTGTGACACATTGCAAAAAAGCTAATTGCAAAATTGGCAAGAGCCACACAACAGTAACAGAATAGGAATAGGAAATATAGGACATAATATGCACTCACTTTACGACATGACATGCTCTGACTACTGTGGAAAAATCAAACTGACAAAAGACATCGCTACCAACTTCTGGACCTGTGTGGGTCACAGCTCTGGGATTTGACTCGACGGTAGGAACCAAAACAAAAGCAACTCAAATTCCTCGGATTTTTGCACGTCTATTTTTTTTAATTGAGTTTGAATATTTATTTTTACATAAATAAAAAAGGTACAGACAATAATTCATTACAATTACACATATAAGTACATAGGTACATGCGTCTAAATTCATTAAAAAATTACGTCACACATGTATTGTCCCATTCTTCTGATTCCGCACCATAGTGCTGGTCCACTTTTACTGTCAATACTTATACAACTGCTGCACACGGTACACTTCTTATTATTCTCTTATAATTATTATTTATAGCAACAACCACTCACAAAAATGTCAAAAATATACGTCATTATTAATTACAAGTAACAAATACTACTGACAATGATTAGTAGTAAATTACTTTGTCACAGTTGACAGTCGTATCTTATTGTGCACAAATACATTGTAATATTATAATGTTTGTATAAGAGATTTAACACTTGAATTTAAAACATTATGTCCGTGATAAACACTAACACATATTATATGTACGGGTATTCCTCAAAGTCAAACGAATTTGGAACGAAATGTCCATTTGAATTTGAACCTAAATATAAATAAAAGTGTATCTCATTTAAGTAAATACAAAATATATAGTAATAATTATAAATATAATTTAATCCTTTTTTCATTTTGATGACCCAAAATAAAATTCACCATAATATACATTGGTGTTCGAGCAATTTGTTTGGAGCATCGAGTACATGTTCAAATGAGATATGTACATACATAATGTGGCTGTTAAGTAATTAATTAATTAGATTATAACATACCTGAGGCCTGAGTAGTGTATAGGTATACGTAATATTTGTAAAGAGATTTGTGATACTTTCTTTCAGTATTCACTGTATACATAAATAGAATATAAATACAAAACCCTTTTTTATGCTTGAGCCTCTTGTCATCAATTTAAATCAATAGTAATTTAAATACTACGGAATTTCTTGAACAAAATGTAAATATTAATTGATATAAACTTTTGGACATGGAAAAATAGCTGTTTTTCATTTCATTAATCATCCTTCATTACAATAAAATTCTTACATTTATTTTACAATGAGTTCCAGAAGCAACAAACTATGTATAACATTTTACTTCACTATAATTAATACGACAAATATTTAAGTAACTACCACTATACTGATTACTACTACTACCAGCGGAAGAAATATCGACGTCCATTAAGTTGATTTGAGTACTTACAATATACATCGTTATGTATAGGTGTATAAATTGGTCAGTTAATTAAAAATCGCTTCTATAAACTAATAATTTATAATGAGCATGAAAATACACGGGGATTTGCACTTTCCAAAATAGAATATCTGTACGAAATAGGAAACCCCATAAATTGGATTGAGTAAGTAGTCAACTCAGGATATAATTACATTGGTGACTGAGGTCAGACTTTTAAACTTAAGACCAGCCAGACAGCATCATGTCTCTGGTCTCAAAATCGAAATAATTTAAAATCGAACTAATATCTGTATTTAAGTAGGTGTGTACTATTAATTCCTATGCTTATACGAAATAAAATACAATAGAAAGAACTTTAACGAAGGAACTACTAAACTACTAACGTAATGATTTAACGTCTGAAATTAGAAAAAGAAAACATAAAATTCTGAAAATCACACTACAACATGTATCTACTAAGGAACAGTAACGGTAAAAAGTATTAGGGTAGTACTAACAATAAGAAATAAACTACAATGACAATGACCTTTGACCTAACCAACTAGCCACTACACTAGCACAATTTAGTACAATGCACAATGCAAGGAACGACAATACAGAGAATTTCATAGCTTAGAGATCACTCAACACTGCAAGGTACACTGATAGAGCGCCGATTCCATGGCGATGGGAAATTACACTATAACATTGCACTGAGGCTACACGGCTACACAAGACATACGTGTGACTAGCACACACACTATAGTTTTTTTAAATGTAGATGTAAAATTTAGTACATATTGGTATTGGTACAGATTATAGGTCAGGTCAAGATTTATAAATCTTCATACATATATAATAATATAATTAATATATGTATCACAAACACTTTTTTACGCTAATATTCAAATTAGAAGATTCATTAATTTGTTCAGTCAGCTTTTGTGTGGAGGAGGTTGGAGATGGAGACAGGGGGAGAGAGTGGAATTGGAAATGCCATAATATATTATATAAAATTTTGAATCAATTAAAATTCCTTATTCAATGCTTCGTCGGGTAAGGGGCAGTGGTGGGAGCGTACGGGTTAGGAGCATCTCCTCCTTCATTAAAGTATGGGTTGTACGCGGGCTGATTTGGATTGTTGGCGGAGTCCACCTCCCGTGGAAGACCTGGGTAGGGTGGTGGCAAGTCTTGTGGAGGGGCATTTGGATTGTGCTGGTGATTGATATTATGGCTCGGGAAATTATTACTCATCATCGGCATCGGCATCCCACCACTGTAAGGACCTGGTGCAGTTTGATTTGGGACGGGATACGGAATTGCGTTTGGATTCTGTCCATGGTAGGATGACATTTGATGTTGTTGTTGTTGATGTTGATGGGGTATGACGGTGACGCTTGGTTGGACTGGGTACGGACTGTTAGAAGTATTCGTGGTGATCACTTGGATCCCTTGTTGGTGTGATGGGAGATGGGAGGATGGACCACTACCACTTTGTAGAACTGTGACCGACGTTCTCTCATTCTGAATTGTTGCTCCTGCGACACCATTCGGATTCGATGAGGCAGCTGATGAAAAATTACCAATATGAATTATTATTATCATTTTATAAATTAATCACAGACAACGTTGAAATTGAAATTGCATAAAATTGATAAAATGTACACAATAGTTTACAAATTCATCTTTAATAATAATCAATTAAAGTACTTGACGTTAATTGAAAAAGATTATATTATAAAAATTTAAAAGAAATTATTTGACTTGCAAACTTACTTTGATAAACGAAGCCTCGTCGCCTCTGGCGCATTTTAGCAAGAATACAAATTGGACAACATAAGCAAATTAAAAATGCTACGAAACTTGCAAGTACGAGAGATATGACGATGCCCGCAATTATTTTGGTAGCCCTGAAATAAAATTATATTCATATACACAAAAATACCTACATATTGCGAATTACTTATTTCTCACCAGAAACTATAACTGAAATATACGCACGCAAAATTAATTAAACAAATGAGTCACAACATATTTATCCTGTAGTCCTATGAGCAAGTACACAAAATCAAAATTTAACGTACATTTCTGCAATACGTTGACTTTCTTGATCCTCTTCAGAAGCAATTTTAATATGCTTATTCTGTTGATTCCAGCCTTCGTACTTTTCACTTCCCTACAACAAAAATACAATAAATTTAATAAGCACAAAGCGTAAAGTATTTATTAATTCTCTCCAGTTCATCCGAATTATTCATTTGTGACTACTTAATTACAATGCACCAATCTACCAAGTACAGTAGTATAGACAGCGTGCGGTAATTCCATCCCGCTACACTCACAGATTTTACTAACCTTCAAAGTTACAATTAAAAGGTTATAGTGATTAGTACACCTCCCTATGCTAAGGCTAAATGCTATGTAGTTTGTAGTAAATTATTGCACGGTGTTTTCATGCAGTACTATAGAAACCTAATCTAATCGGTATCTGGAAATAATTACAAGTTTAATACACCTGCAGACTAGCTTAATCTCACATTCTCTAGCTATACGCGACCCTCAACTCTAAAATTGTGGAAAAATTACATAGGTTAGTGCATTAACTAATTTTATGTTGTGAACATACGTGTGACGCAAAATTTAGAGTAGAGAGCGGCCAATTTTGATATGCCTCTGGACCTGGACCCGGCTGAGGAAGTGGTACTCCTTGTGTGGGCAATTGGATCAAAGTTAAAACGATAAAACAGGTGAGAAAATTAAACACGAATCTTGCGCACTTGTAATAATTACTTCCCATAATCAACGTGTATACAAATCCCAGCCTCCTTTTCTTCTCTTTCTTTTCCAACACGAGGTCAAATTACGTATAAATACTTTTAACTTGTGTAGATTATTTAGCGGGTTGTTTTGTTCGTCGATGTTGGATTCAATAACAATCCTGGTTAATTACTTCACATTTATAGCTTCGGTCGGAGTAGTTTCGCTTTTCGTTCTGGTTCTTGTTATTTTAAAGCTGAGCCTATTAGAAATGACAAAAAAGTGTAAAAAATTCATCAAAATATTGACTTGGTTTCAATTTGCAATAATATAATGGATAACTTCAAATTACAATCGAAACTTAATTAAATTCGCTATTACATCGTTTGAGCAATTGTGAAACTTATAGGAAATAATAACCTAAGCAAGCACCCTCATGTTGATATTGACTGTGTATTGAAGATTGGTTCTGATTATCTGATTACACTGCACTGTATGCTGACTGGAGACTGCAGTGCTGTGTAAGGAAGTCACGTCAAAGAAATTTAATACAGTGCAATAATTAAATCTTCAACCACGGAACACAAAACATGAATCGTGCTTGCTTAAGTAAAGTCATCAGAAATCAGAATAATTGTCTGAAGTGCCGAAATCCACATACGATGCGGATTATACGATGCATGAACATCAAAACTACGGAACTAATGAGAGGATATTAGAAAATTACCCTTCAGCTCACTGAATCCTCGAAGCTATACGCGAAAACGGAAGCTATAAGTACTTAACTGGCAACAGTGACAACGTTTTACGTCATCCACATTGGATACTACTACCCGTCATTTGTCAATCTTCTCACGGTTTAGAATTACATACATATGCAATGACAAACGAGTCACGTCAAGAGCTGTACGTATACGTATTTGTTTTTAGCAAATTATTCATCGGCTTACGCTTACAGTAAGCTATAGAGGCTTAAAATACTAACAAGTAAGCTCAAAATACACTCACAAAAATGATTAGACAGTAGACATTCATAAACTGACTACTGAAATTTCGTCTGTGAAGAACCAAAATGACCCATATCCATTTGTAGCTAAAAAAAATATCCACTATCTACAAAAATATTGAAACATGTCTTGAAAGCATTTAAATAGAAGATTTTACAATTTTCAAAAACATGTTAATAGACCATTTCACACTTTTCAAAAACTCTTAATTAACATTTCACGTATGTGTCTCATTTTGTTTTTATGACATAGCACATTTTGATTCTAGCTTAAATTGGATAAGGGGCATTTTGGTTCTTCACAGACGATATACTGACTACTGACATTTATGCATTAATTTTATATTTCGACAGCTTAAATTCAGCCGAAACGACGTCACAAATTATGTCATTGTACTCTAGTGATATACTACTTTTAGTTATTACTCCTCAACAAGATGTTGTATTTAAAATATATTGAATTTTAATCTTTTAAAAAATTCGATACAATAAATCGACGTTTTGCATTTCGTAAGTCCTCACTTTCATTATATCGCTTTACCTAGTGTTTTATACAATATTTTATAGAGAAATATACTGCAAGATCCTCAATAAATTTTGAGTACTTTTCAAGGCGGCAGCCATCGCAAAAATATAAAGTTTATCCATCCGATTTAATTCTGGCGGTGTGATTAAATTTAAGTTGGTTTTCAAGTACCTACTTAACACTTCATGTACGTCTGAGAGGTATGACGTGCGACTGTGAAATAAAGGAGAGGATTGTATACTTGAATAAATACGTGTACTTAAGGGATGTAACTACTCCACATCCAATCACACCGAATCGGTTACTACAAAAGCCATGTGCAACATGTCGAAATCGAATACATAATACCAATATCCCATACTGAATATTGCTTTTACATACATACATGTCCCATGTATGTAACCCGTCTGCCGCTAAAAACTAGTGGGTCTATAATAACGCCTATACATATTACTTGTTGATTACTTCCGGATTCGGGTTACGGCGTAACTCGGATGTTGCAACTTAACTTCCATAAAATTAAAGCTAAATGCTGAATAAGTTGCAGGAAAGTTTACAACTTAAAATTAATAGCCATAGACACTATAGCTGACTAGATATAGGACACCCGGCATAACCGAGAAGACAAGAAGAGTTTGGAACTTGCTTGAAATGCTACTGCAAGGCAAGGTCACTGAAAACAATATTTTTTAGCAAACTACAATCTACATATTGCACATGTAATAATTATTATGTGCTGATATATAAGGTAAAGGGTACATGACAGAGGCTACAACGATAAACAAACTAGACTGATAATAAATGAGAGGCAGACAGGGAGCAGACCCAAACAAAAACATACAACGTGAAACATAATTAATGTGCACTGAACTCTTCATACATTTTGATTTTAACTACTTACAATTTTTATGTTTCGCTCTTGACTTCCTTCCCTTTGACTATACTATAAGTATTTGGCAACTGCTTCGCGTATCAAATGATTATTAGACGCAGGTCATAGGGCAGATCACAGGGTCCCGAAAAATTTGACCGTAAATTTCACGAGACATAGACTGTAAACGGTCAACGGCAAATTAATGGCAACTGCGGAAATGGACGGAAAATCGAACAAGATTTATGCAGTCGCACTGAAACTGATTGATTTCCAAGATTTCAATCCATACAATTTAAAGAAAACCCACCAAACTGGAGCTGGAAGGGTGAAGACGACTCTGAAATAAACAAGATAATTTTATTATTACTAGGTACGTGAATTCAAGTCACTTTCGACACTAATCGACTTTGACAGATTAGAATACATCACCACAAAAATTCAAATTTAAAAACACCACGCACCAACCACACACCCAAAAATTGAAATATTTTATGCATAAATTAAAATAAATATTTTAATATACAAACAACTTTGAGCTAGTAAAAATATTAAAGTACTGAATTCATGCTGAGTAGTGTTATTAACTGCTAATCATCGTTAATATGATAAACATGATAAACTGTACTGTAAGCATGGATCGATGAAAACACGGGGGACTAAGAATTGATGACTGAGTTGAAATAATTACAATTGCAGCCCGCAACCGCAGCTACTGATTGAGTCCTTAATTAATTAAAACTGATTTCAACTTGCAATTCCTTATGATGGCACTTAATGAATTAGGACAACAACTCGCGATCATCATGACTAACGAAACTGAATGAATATTTGAAATGCTCCAAAATACAAAAAGTCAACTAACTAACTAAAGTGAACTATGTCACACGTTAATTACCCGCTTGAGTAACTCTGTGTGTCAGACATCAGAGGAAGAAGTTCGAAGTTGGTGAATCTAATTTTACATATAATAATTAATCAGTTGTCGAGTATCGACATCGACATCGACTGTTCGACATTCGTTCAACTCGATAATACAGTATGCAATGCAATTAAAATCCCGAATACATTCTTCAACTTCAAACTTCTAATACACGCTTAATATCGCATACCGAAACTAATCGTAAGAAACTAATACCAACTGGTCATAAAGTATTAGTTATAATATAAACACTATATGATCTTTTATCTACAAACTACATACGCATTATTTATAATTATTGCAACAGTATCAGAACTTACAGCGTCACGTCGGTATATCGTTCATTCTTAAACGCCTTAAAATTAAATGCTTAGGCGGTGAGTCACAAAGGAAAGGAATGAGGAAAGAAAAAAGTGAAAAAGAAGCAGTTTTGCTTGATGAGGTTTTGATGTTACATCACACCACACATCCCAGCAAATCACATAAACTCGCTCACCGAAACCAAACTCAAAATTAACCAAGAAAATTGTGATGCCTAACAACTAACACAACTAATAATGATAAATGACAAGCAATATCGCTCACACTATTTCCCAATACAGATACAGATTGAAAAAGACTGTTACTTACTAACGATACGTCAAGGTGTATTTTTAAATTTTTAAGTCTTACAAACTTGCAACATGCACCAGACTACCATACCAAACCAACTACAGAATTATTTAAAGAAAATATCATTATTTTAATACTCGTATGCACTGTTTGTACTTCCCCAGTAGCACATAATATATTCTAGATCAATTCAAATATTATTACTGTGAATAAAAATATTCTATAAATTCCCTCACACTCACCTACAACTGCAATCACAGGAACGATAAAAATCCACTCAAATGGACTTGGACGTCTTCCACTGACAAACAACCAAAAAACCGACAAGGAACTTACTAAAAGTTAGTAAAATGTTATATAGATTCAGAAATGAGCTTTTTCTTCGATACTTGATAATCTTCGATCTTGGATGTGTTCGAGTTCAAGATTCGGTCCGGTCGGGGAGAGATGACTGGTAGTTAAGTGAGATGACGAAGATCCCAATAACAACTTTTGTTTAGTCTGTCTCACGAATCTCCTCAAACATTAAACCACGACCCACAACAAACGTGTTATGTGTGTAAACTGAAAACTCCAGCTGCAGTTTACTTGCAGCAGTCAGTCACTGCATATTCGCTTTTCTTTCTTTGTATTTACTCTCGTAGAGATTCGAGAGATCGCATCTCGCATCGAAGCTGTGCGAGACGAAAATGAAAAAAAGGGATCCCTTTCAACAGACTTTTACACACACACGACTTCAACAGTATACAATAGTATAGTACTCAAAGGATTTCCAAGATACATACCTCATCCCGTACATGCAAACTAAGCTGTTTTCCCTTTAAATCTTCGAACAGATAGAACTTTTCATCTTGGTGAATTGGTGGATTGGAGATGGAGATGACGTAAATAAGCTTGAGACTTTGTCCTTGAGTTGGATTTCCAATGGTTTGCCTTCGTCAGCCGTCAGCCAACAACAGCTGTACCATTCATCCCACACTTTCTAAAACCAAAAAGCATCTATCTACACTCAAAACATGAAGGAGATACACGGTTTTTCCTGTTTTCTTTGAACTTTTGTTATTTTTGCCCAACAACAACAACAACAACAAATAAAAGGAAATAAAATATATTACAATAGAGTACAGTTCTCAACATTCTCAAAGTCTCAGAAAAAGTTGATCGAAAATCTCTCAAGTTGAAGTCGTCTAGCCGTTCTCCGTTTCACGTAAACACCCAATCAATAATCCTGCCTGTAGGTGTTAATTAGTCTGGAAGCTGGAAGTAAATAAATATTTACGGATTAAATTACATACTTAATTACCTGTAAATCTTTCTTATACAAAGTGTCACCCAATGGAACCTGTGCGGAAAAGAACTTCAACGGTTTTAATTATGCTCTATGCAAAAATCCAATCTAACAATATAAATTACGTTTTCACTTTTTAATTCAACCGCCCACCGCTAACCTACGCATAAGTTGTTTAGTTATTTTCACTATACAACTAATTATTGTTTATTTCGTATTTTTCAATTAAGATGACATAAAGAATCGTCCATAAATGACGTCCTTTGTAGGGTTACTGGGTCTAGTCGGGTTTTGATCGCAGCGTATTTTAAAGGTAGCGATGCAATGAGTCAGTCTATCGGTATAATTATAACCGTTTGCGTTGCTCATATTTAATTTACTGTGTGCGAGATTCGTTTCTAAAATAAATATAAATACAGGAACTAAAATATTCGGTAGCGGAAGTTTTATAAAATGTTTCGCCATATTAGTTATAATAGCTACTTATGCTTTAACGATAAATATAAATATAGGTGCATGTCCGTAGTCCGTACATACTTACGTAATTGGATGCATAGTTTAATAGCGTTTTTGAAACCAATTATAAACGATTTAAATTTTAAATTCAAACACATGTTTTGTATAGGATACGGACACATTATTTGCATTATCACGAACATTTTTCATGGTTAAGTCAAGTTTACTTATTGTTACAAATTAAACCACCGACGACTGGCTATACCATGAACGATTATTCCTGACTACCCTCGACCCTCAGCGAAGATTAGGTAAACGTCAGCGTTAACACTGACCATCATCTCATTTATTATGTGGGAACATAAATTTTGAGGAATTTGAAAAGACAGCCCAGTAGTCGCAGTAGGGGAGGAAGTGTATCTGTAATCTGTATTGGATATAGTGGGCATCCATATCCTTTGCTGTTCGTCACAGATTCTTGTGAAATTTTTAATCTAACAAATTTTGAATATTTACTCTTAACATTTATATAGGATTATGTAAACATGATTTAAACAGTATTATAATTTACAGTCCCCATCAAATGATTCCGATGATAGTTTACGATACTTGTTTAGCAGATAATCTTAATTTTTTACATACCTATGTAAAGCATTGTATTTGTTTACTTGGTTGTGACCACTAATAATTAAATAATTGCATAAATTGCTAATGAAATGCAGCCATCAAATTATGCAAATAAGCATGGAGTAAGTAGAACTCGGAGTCTTTACCACCGCTATATCCACACAGTTTTGAAGGATATAGTTCATTACGTATACGCTAATATATGCTTCATTTCATCTGTCATCTTTTGTCGTATTCTCAAATTTGCATGATGGGGGACGGTGCATTGAATTCTTGAAGAATAACTAATAATTTCTGGTTTCTTTTTTACTATTATAACCATTCAAATATCTTGAGTCTTGAACTTGCACAATAGGAGAACTCACTGCCCGCATGACAATAATGTTTCCGTCTTTGTTCATCTGTGACTCCTTATATTACGGATTCAAAATTCATGAATCCTCTCGTATCGTATTACTTAGGTATACTTGTGAAGTAAATTGTAATACTTAAATTGCCAATTATTCTCATTGAGAATGTCTACGGGGCAGAAGAAAACACTTTTGTACTAGTGCTACTGGTAGCATACATATAGCTGCAGTGTATATTGTTCGTTAGTCCAAAATAAGTACCTACCTCTATTATAGGTTCTTCAGATTTTGTTTTCTACAATTCCAATGCCCATTCACGTACAGTTATAAATTTTAACAAAATATTATTCTACATACTATAATTTAGCAATATTTTGAAACCCTAAAGAGGGCGTATGCTAATTTTCGTAGACATATAACTAGCATAAGAAAATTATGTACGACTACGGACTTAATTTTTTCTCCCAAATTGCAAGTACTTTTTGCCCCCGTCGAATATATCTTCTCGTAATGTAAGTTACCTATAAAGTATTATGTGCAATCCAATTAAGTACCTGCACAGACAGGTACACATGCATTTACATAGGGCATGAATATAGAATGCATTTATAACGCCCAGATCACAGTACATATTGTATATGTTCTGCACATTCAGTAAAATAAATCAATTCATATTAACAATTAGCGAATTAATGCGAAGCTGCTGTATAAAATGTGGTACATGTCTAGATAATTAGTGATATATTTATTATGTCTATAATTACTACAGTTTTGAGCAGGCATGGTCCATAAAAGATGTCACTCAAAGTATCACTCTTTTAGGACCCCTCATGTCATCGCTTTAACACTACGTTCATGGCTACATTTAACTTGGCATGTCATCACACCCATTCATCCTACCAATATGACATCATGTATGGACGATGCCTCACTAGTTTTTGGAGTAGAAACTTTTTTTCCGAGAAAGTATATTTCCGTGCCGAATTATTATGAAAATTAAAAGTTGTTAAAACAGGATGTAAGCCAGATTCAGGGCTATATAATAAGTCACCATAAATAAATGGATAACGCACAATTGGCTACACACATAAGTAATTTATTATTGTCACCTATTGTCAAAGTAATTCCACACGTATGATAAACGATGGTAGAAATAATATAAAGCACAATCAAAGTCAGACAGAGAATTTGTATTCGAAAATATGGATCAGGAGTAGATTCCTGGTACAGACACTTAATTGTCAGCTGTCCATAAATGAATAATTTCAACCATTATGCTCGTTTATATAAATGACACATATTTATCCTCAAACTTCACCATTGTTATTTCGAGATTTGGACTGTCAAGCACTCGCGTATAGTTTCATACGCTCTTGTTACTTATTTGTTATTTTGTTGTACTTTTGTCTCCATCCAAATGTCAAAGTTCAAGTTGTTCATCGTGATCTGTCTCTGTACCGAATTGTTCCAGGACTCGGGAGCGACGAATATTTGGACGAGGAAAGGAAGACAAGATGAGGATGACCAGGAGGAGGAGTCTGCGCCCGCCCCGGCTCCAGCTAAAAAGGTAGTGAGTAATAAAACCGTGGTGGTGGAGGAGGTTCTGCCCCCCGTAACAATTGGGAGTTTCAGGGCCTTTGTCCATGCTATTGACTCGAGTGACGTGATTATTCTTGATGAGAAAACACTGGAAATTCCGGATTTTTCCTACGATGGTGAAGGACCCGCATCCTGGTTTGTGGTTGGGGCGGATGGAGAGTACACGAGGGAGATGGTGGACCTAGGGGAGTACACTGTTCTTCCAGATGAAAATGAAGGGTACTATTTTTCAAAGTTTTGAACAAAATTTCCAATTTTTGTTTCCTTAATATTTAATAATTTATCAATATTTGACAGGTGGCATTATTTTTTTAACACAGCTGCAACTCTCTCAGAAGATATAATGGGGAGACTATCAAGCTCACACTGCCCGGAAAATTGAAAGTGTCTGACATCTCATATTTGTCTGTGTACTGCCTTCGGTTTAACCACAATTTCGGCTATGTGGTCATTCCCGATGATATTAAAGCTCCGAAAGCTGTAAGTTTTTTTTTTAAATTGAAGTACCCAAATTATTACAACAGAACAGATTTAATGCATGTTTGAGGTGGAATTATCCTGTTTTGCCTAACAGCTCTTTATTTTTGTTGATTTGATTTTTTACTTCCAGGGGAAAGACACATCCAAAGTTGAAGAATGTAAGTTATTTTTCCAAAACTTTCACCATTTTGGCAATAGCGTACAGAAATAAAATAATAAATAATAATAAATTTGGTCCCTATTGTGTACATGTACATTACATGGATATAGGAAATATTTTTGAAGGTTAATTTTTAAAATTTTGTGGGTTTAGGTGAGAATGTAGAATCGGGTGAGAACACAGGTGGAAGTGGAAGTACCAACAATAGGCGCCCAGCCCAAGGAGGTCCACCCGCCAGTCGCCCAGCGAACAGTGGTGGTGGTCTGATTGGAGGTCTATTAAATCTACTTGGATAAAATACTTATAATAATTATATGGATAAATAGGTATGTATACGAGAAATAGGCCTCATATGTGGAAAAGCATATTATAACTATTACAGATTGTTGTTGAGTTTGCAAAATAATCATTTTTATTACTTCAAATTATTATTAGCGTAATAGTATAATAAGTAAATATAACAAAACTAGTTGTATAGTAGAAGTTCAGACAAGTACAACTATATTAAACTAAATACCTATTTTTACTATAGTTATAATAATTATTAATATCCTAGATGCTAGGTTAGAGGCTAAAGGTCAACTTTTGTTAACGATATTTTAAGCTAAACGTAAACCTAAAAAAATGTGAATGACTTTTAATCATTAAATTATTGCAAATAGGCAAATATAGTATGTAATACTTAATAATAGAGCTATCTATCACCTATACAAAATAATGCTGAGCTGAACATTTTTTTTTTATTTTTAGATAAATTAAATAATTATGATGTACTACTACACCTTTGTAATCCTATAAATATCATAATTTGTAATAATTTTAAATATTACTATGATTATGTTATAATAATAGCTAATAATAAAAAAATTCAAAAATCATCAAAATAATTATAATCTACCATGAGAAAATATGCGTAACAATTTTTTTATAAATCCGTCCATAGCGTATATCTATATAAGTGTACTTAATCATTAACATAATTCATTCTAATTACCTGTACAGAATTCATAAATTAGTCATAATTGTATGATAAGTAGATAATGTATGAAGACGAAGCCTCAAAATTTCACAAAATTTGAAATTGGCAAAAAGAAAATCCTCGTCCTTTTCATTCCGCTATAATATATGGTTGATTTTCGGTGTAATATTTTTTTTGACACATAAAAAAGAACTGCGAATAAATAAAACTCAGCAGGCATAGACAACAAAAAAGGAAAACTATCTCTATTAAATTATTTTATATCTAATAAGATTTCAACTGGAGGTAACCGCTAGATCTATCAACTAAATATCAACGATAACTATATAACAGTCAATTTAATTGTTCTTCCTTACTATAATAATGTAATGTTAGTAATTAATTGGTAGCTGGTAGAATCCGAGAAAATCTCAATTCCAAATACTTTAACTTCAAATTTAAAAAAACAAAACAGAAAAGTGTACTAATCTTTATACTATTATTTGAATAGCATTCACGATATATTACTTACGAGTTACGAGGAAAACTAAAATTAACAGGTTATAACCCTATATCAATATTGTAGTGAATATATAATGAAAATCACAATTGACAATAATAATTTATTATTGCGAAATGTGAAAAGTGTACGAAATATGAAAACTTCAAAATTTTCATAATTATTTAATTATTAATTATTATTAATCTGTATAGATGATTAACTTGAAATTGTAGTAGGTATTGTAATTTCGTCATTGTTGTAACTTTTGCTCAAGAAATACATAGTCGCAATTATTAGATTATATAATCACAATTGCCAATACAATATTACTCATCAGTTTCAAACTTAACTGCATTATTATTATACTACATAATTCAATAGATAATAATAGCTACCAGTAGTACGGGTACGTAGTATGGTATTTTGATAGGCGTGGTATAACTATTTTTTAATTGAGATTGGCAGTCATTTTAAGGAATTCTTCATAGGCACGGCGAACTTCTTCCGGCTCATCATCGATCAGCAAATTGCTGTAATCATCATCGTCCTCGTCGACTCTAAAAAAACAATGTACAAGAAAATATCACAAATTAATTTCAGGAAAAACAAATGAGTTATATGAAATTGTGTTTTTTTAATCACTCATGGAATACAATGCTTACGTGTCAGGGAGTTCATAATATTGAATAGCTCCCCCCGCCCCACCGCTCCCACAACTAGCTTGGTCATCCGCTATTCCAGATGCTGCACAAGATGTGTCATCATCATCCCCTTTATTCCAATTCTTGTTGCGTAGATCAAAGAGCACCTCCACGTATTCCTTCACTTTGGGCTCAACTTCCGCAGGAGTCCCTTCTCGGAGGGAACCAAGTAATTTGAGTAGTGTGTCCAGCTCTCTTTTAATCTCGGAGTGGGTCTCGTGGTCTAAATCCCAACCGATGAGCTGCAAAAATATGAAAGAAAAAAATATTAATTCTTCAAAAGTACATACGATCTTTAAGATACCCAAAATACAATGTGTGAAATGAAATTATCAAAGTATTGTGCATTAAGATTAGTGGATTACCTTTAATGTTCTAAAAACACACTTAAAATTGTCACCAGTGACAGGTTGAATGGATACTAGTTTAGTCATGAGTTCCAAAGCAGCGGATCCAAATAACATATTCTTGACACCCTTACCAGAAATTTCAACAAAGAAATTAAGGTAGAGCTCGGCAAAGAAGAGTATTAAGCCTGGTGACCTTTTCTCCATTTCCAAATCCATCCCCATACTTTGGAGACAATTTGTGAATTCTTCTTGACATCTGTTCAAAAATAGATTAAATTATTTATACATACAAGCAAATGGCAAACACAGAGCATTTCAAAAATACCACTGACAAAACTAAGGAATAACCTTTACTTTCTTTGACCACTTTTTTGTTTTGGTTTTACAACTACAAGATACAAAAATAGATGCTTAGTGCTTTTAAGTAACTTACCGTTGAAGAAGGAGATTTTTGAACGTGACACCCCCTACAGCAATTTCATGTTTATGAAACACTTGACAAAGCTTTGCACCCGAGTAGCAAAAATTTGCATTTGAGACGCTCTGCAGAAAACATAATTAAAAAACACTAAAATGATGTTGTATTTACAAAATTAACTGATATGATGATTAACTCATGTATAATATAACCTAAATGTATAGTGTCTAGTTTGTATAGGTGTTTAATTGACAATGTACCTGCTCAAAAATGAGAGTCACAATAACTCCGAGGGTATCCGCATCATTCAGATATTTTTTGAGAACGTCCACAGTTCGACGAGATGCCCGATGGAAATCCGCTGGATTCAAGGCCAGTTGATTAATTGTATCTGTCACATTCTCGAGGACACAGTCCACATCCGTGTCAAAATCCGATGCTGAGCCTCCTTGAAGATCAAATTGGTTGAGCATATAATTCTCAAATTTAGGTCCTCTCATTGAGTCCATTTCTGCAGCCCAACTCAGATGATCCCCTCCACCACTTCCACCATGATCCCCATAAGTTTGAGAGGGGTGCCCCATGGTTCGGGATAAGTACGCATTTTTCTGATGTTGCTGCTGGTAGGATAGTTGGTGATGGGGTTGGTTTTGGTATTTTGGGTTGTATTGTTGCTGAGGTTCTGCACTCTGCTGATGTGGTGATCGAGGAATGAATTCTTTTGCTCCAGGTGAAAATGTCCAGGGTCCTCCTCCTCCACCTCCTCCGCCTGATGACTTATTCCCATAGTTATTGCGTGGGGACTGTTGGTGTTGTTGTTGCTGGTTGTAGGAATGTTGCTGTTGTTGTTGGTGGGGTTGAGCAGCATTATTTCTTGAAGGCACTGAATCACGGCTCCATTGATTCGAATCTGAAGAACGATGCTGCTGTTGCTGCTGTGAGTGTGGAGGACCTCCTCTACTAGGATTACCACCATAGCCTTGTCCACCCCCAGAACTATTTCGCCCTTGATTTTGACCAGGTCCTCCAGATCCTGGGTTCCACTCATTGTTGGGATTGTTGTAAGGGCCCGAATTCGGTGTATTCGGACTTCGCATTAATGGCTGCGGTTGATTTGAACCTAGAAATTTAAATTCAATATTTTTATACATTTCTTAGACTGAAAATGAGAAATTATTTTAAATCTGCCCGAGAATTTACCTATTTTAAAGGTATTCTATAATAGTAACATTATGTAAGGATATTACGTACCCTCCGCAGACTGATCTACGCTTTTCGTCATGGCTAAAAATTATTACACTTCTTACGAGTTTGACGTGTTACTCTGCTAAAACCTACGAAAATCACTACACTCTAATATTCAAATCAGAACAATTTAATTTTTTGTTTCTTTCAAATACTTTTGGGTCGCTTTAAGTCCTCCGTCAACGGTAACTAATTGAATACTACGAAATACGAAAGGAACTAATCAGACTAGGAGTAAAAATACCAACAAAAAAATCAAAATTGTGTTGAGGATAATGCAGACACACAGAGGTTCGTCTTGTTTAAAGTTTGAGGTTAGCCAACCTGTCTGACTGAGTATATTGTGGATTTGTCTATTATACGTTATTAATATTATTATCGCCACAGCCTTTTTCCCAATAATGTCGACAAATAATAATTATTTACGCACAAAGCATTACCGTTCCGCAATGCCAACTAACTGTCAATAAAGAATAGGTAATGCAACAGCTTTAAACTGCTTGCTAAAAACACTTCCGGGGTTTAGGAACAACAACAAGTAAATACTTATATGAAAATAAAAACTTTTTATCTGACTCTATGTATTATGTATCAAAGGTCTGATTCTGATTATTCTAATTTTAATCACTTATACAGTCTGCACTTGGTGTACTTATGCAGACAGCTAGTCAAAAAGTACAACTGCCAACAACCGTCAACAGTTCAAAATCCCATCGTAATGCGTAGTTAGCTTAAAGTCGATATCAAATTCACAACGGTAAACAAAAAAATATGTAAATCTAGGCAAGCTAAAAAGAGATATGAATGACGGCAATTGCTGCAGAAAAAAGTAAATCGAAATGCTAAACAAAAGCTGTGGGCAGTTAATACTTGTCAAGCTGTGTGTTGAAACTAAGTACCTAAGTAACTAACAACAACAACTAAATGTACGTAAACTCAAAATTGTGGAACTAACCTCTGAACATAATAAAACAGATAATAAGAATCACAAATCACACACGATTACAAAGTAAAAAACAAACACTTTTAAGACTTAATGCTGATGACGATGACGGTTAACAGGCAGGAGGAGATCAGATTACCACCGACTATACCATTAACTAACTATATTTTGATGATGGGTACCAATTTAGCTTTTGCTCTTGCACTACTGAGTGAGCTCTTATGTCCGTCTTTGACAAGCAGTATTATGTCCTGTATGACTTTGCATGTAAATAAAATGAACCAAATCAAATATAATTAGGTAACTAACTTTAGTCTACAAAGCTTTATGGCTTCAAAAGCGAATAGACTGCAAGTCAGACAGAAGCACAGCAGGACTGCAATAAAAACGCTTAGTTGTTGTCGTATGTCGTTAGTTCAATATGAGCTGTTTTACGCGTCGCATTTATCAGTTATCACCAGGAAATTAAAAAAATAAGAAATGAATTAATAGTAATATTATTGATAGATACTTAGGCATCGGGATAAAGTTACTAACTGACAATACTAAAGGAGTACATATTATATTCTGTATAATATCTCGATTTGTGTTGGTGTTGGGTGTAAAGCAGTGTGGATTAAATTTTGAGCTTTTATTTATTATCGTGGTCGCTATATATGTAGCATATCGTCTGTGAAGAACCAAAATGATCCATATCCAATTTTAGCTAAAAACAATATCCACTATCTACAAACAATACTTAAATATG
>JAQFZE010000714.1:0-23068 GCA_034695245.1 Dicyrtomina saundersi | reverse complement strand
AGTAGCAAAGCTCAGCTCGCCGAGTGAGTAGTAGAAGTAGTAGACGCCGAGTCGAGTCAAAAGTAAAGACTGTCAAGAAGGAACAAGTGTGTAGATAAGGAAAGAAGGTAGTAGTGTGGTAAAATCCAGTAGTGTTCAGATATATTCGAAAAGTGTATAATATTATAGTATAGGAGACTAAGGATGAGGGTAGGTGGTGGACGACGAAAGGGCCAAGGAGAAGAAGACGAAGAAGCGAAGCGACTCTTGTGTGTGCCTCTCTGCGGCTCGTATGATTTCAGCTAGAAAGTCTACGATAAATGTGCTGTTGTGTGAGAGGGGAATGAGTGGAAGGGTTTGTGAATTTTGAGGATTTTTAGCCGAGCTGAGCATAGGAAGGGAGAGTGGCTGCTCACTCTGGCTCAGCCACTGGCTGACAACTGGCAAGTAAAATAGCAGAGGCGAAAAAGATTGTAAAAAAACGGAATCCATCGGAGGTTTTAGTGTGTTGGTTTGGAGGGGCTGGCTCTGGCTCTCTTCCGTTCCTCTTTGGGCTGTTGCTCTGCTCACACACAAAAAGTAAAAAAAAAAAAAATAAGGCTTTAACTCCAGCCGCCGCTGTAATATGCTCTATGCTGCGAGGTTGAGTTCTACTAGCAATTCTATAAACTTGGTTTGACTCAATTTCACTACAGAGACTGCACAAAGTTAGTGAGTGAGACCTCGGCTCTGGCTCTCCTGTTCAATGCTTTTGAGTAGGGCTGAATAGTAAATAAGTAGAAGAAAAAAAAGTACCTTTGAGATAGTAGTGAGTGTGTAGTGTGTATAGGTACTTTGGCTTTTGCTCATTGGGTTGGTTTTGGTTTGGTTTGGGATTTTTGGTAGGATTTTTTAGATACTACGAGATACATCGATAGTTGGAGTCATAGGGACTCCGTACAGTACGAGTGAGACTACAGACAGAGTCTACAGTAGACAATACAGAACCGTAGTAGTTAGTGGTGGTAGTAGTCGTTCCTTGCTTGTCACCTTCTTCCTGTCAAGGAAAGAGACCCGTCCCGTCGGTCTTTTTAAGGAAATTGTGATTATTTCTACATTGACATTAGTTATCATTTCCTACTCAAATACCAATACCACCGTGGACTCCTACTCTGTCCACCCATTGTCCAATTTCCATATATAAACTAATTTAATATCTAGTGTTTTAAAACAAATTCCTGACTGTCTTTTAAAAAGTCCATCCCATCTTTTTCCATCTACGGCCAAATATATAATATTATAATATCTTCTCTACATTCTTACTTCTCCAATTTCTGCACTCTTCATTTCATTAGAGTATACATAATTATTTATTAGCAAACTTTGGAACTCCTAACTTCAACTTGTAGTTAAGGGAGTTAGGCTAGTGTGTGGACGGTGTGGCTTAAAATTCAAAGCTTGGACTTTTTTGCACAATCTACAATTTACCGCTTCGACTACTTCAATTACAATATTCAAGTCAGTTCAGTCATTCAATATTTAATTACTTGAGTGGTGAAGGGTAATCGTGTGGGACAATCGTTGTCGTCTTGTCCCAATCCCAACAAGTCTCCAGTTTCAGTCTTCTTGATAATAATAACCAGTTCTACCCTGTCTCACACACTCTAGATATCCTAGGGTTTCAACTTGTCTATCTTCTTCAAAGCCGAATCAATCTCAATAATCTGAAATTACCAATCAGCATGCGTGGTAATCAAGTTAATTTCATTCATCAATCTTAATCCGTGGAAAACTATTGAAAATAATTGTGCCCAAGGAGGGAAGATAAAGAAGCTCAGTTCAGTTGTACTCAACGGAGTACTGCTATTCGTGTTAATTAAAATTACAATTCAGTATTTTTTAGCAAGATTGTTACACCACATTACACTCACACATTACAACTTACTGCATACCAACGAAACGCACAGTACAGTTCATTAGGCAAGATTGAGTCGCTTGGGAATTTAAAGTCATTTTCCTTGTTGCTTGTTATGGAGTTGTCCGGATAGTCCGGGATAAGCTGATAGCATTTTTTTCGACGGTTACACATTATAGGGTCAAAATGAATTAAAGTGGGGCTTCTAACTAGTAGATAAGGTGGCCGTTTGGAACTTAGTAATGCACAATTAATAGCAACAATAGTAAAATATGCCTTCTACAGTCAAAATTAAACATCAGTCAATAGGACTGGCCATTTGTGCTCGTCTAGTTATTATTATATTTTCTTCACATCTCCAGCTTTCTTGTAAGTTTTTTTTAGTGTTTAAAACGTTTCTATTATTATTAATTTGTATGCTGATGTAATTTTTTAAGCAATATTGTGGAATGCAGAATTATAGTATTTGCTTTATGAATTACAACATGTTGAAATTTGTTAAAACGATGTGTGTATGCATGTCGTTACTTAATTTAATCGACAGTTCGGAATTCAAATTACTGGAATATCTAATAGTTTGTGTTTTTCGTGTTTAGATTGTATCCAGAATGTACTCAGAGTCAATACTAGTACTACACCGATTGAAATGGGACGCCCTCATGCAATCACCTGTAGAGTTCATAATTCTAGCTCGCCTGAAATTTGGTGGTCAAAAGGGGGTGTGAATATTACACAAGGAAAGGGACAAGTTACCTTGGAGTTTAAAGAATTGTCGCTAAGTGATATTAGTGATTACACCTGCAATGCTATACTCAGTTCCGGAGAAACTTACAATCTTACGCATTTACTATCGTTTGATGGTAAGATGGTTTCTACTATTAATATTAACAATTCATAAGGAAAAATTGGTTTTGTGATTTGGTATCAAAAAGTTATGCTTTCGTAATATAATAACTCGCTTTGTTTAAACCCAGTTACCCCACAAATTTCTACTGCTACTTTGGAGGATGTCAAACGAGGGCAGACCACTTCGGTGGCGTGTAATGTAACTGGATACCCATTAAAGGAATCTATACATTGGACGTTCAGAAACAAGGGGCTAACAAACTCTACACGTGTAACAATCGTCACTGGAAGCTCAAGTTTGACTCATCGATTTTCCTCTATAAAAATAATCAATGTTACAGATGAAAACAATGGTACTTATATTTGCCATATGGGAAATAGACTTGAAAAACCTGTGGATCTCAAAGTTTTAAGTAAGAACCCTTTTCTAAATGGATGGATAGCGTACATTTTAAATGTGTTAGTGTGAGCAATTTTTGCTGTGCCTGTATACGACAATATAAAATTTAATATTTAAGATTCGTGCAGTATTTACATAGTATTGTTTTTAATAATTCAAACCCTAAGGCGCTCCTTCTATTCGTCTGGACGTAATAAAAGCTGTCGGAGAGTCAAATATTTTCTTAAATTGGACACTTAAGGATGGAAACTCCCCATTGACGGATCTTATTTTAAGTGTAAGACTAATTGCGTCTTTAAATTGTTTTTGATTTTGCAAGCGTATTCAATAAGTGAAAGATTTTGTTTTCAAAAAATTACTATCGTGCAGTATTTGTACTTGATAAAGAAAACTATGTGCTTTTATATATTTCTCATTGTATAAAAATAGTACAAGAAGTCTGGAAAGGAAGAACACTCTAAGGTTGATGTTGATGCAAGTACAACCCGTTATATTTTAAAGAATTTGAGTTCTTTAACTCAATATACTGATTTTGAAATCCGAGGTACAAATGCTATTGGAAGTGGAAACGATACACGGAGTGAAAACGTCACAACCCTTGGGGCAGGTACGTCAAAGTGACTTGGCTGTTCATAATATTTTCACCAATAATTAAATTTTGTTTGTTTCTATCTTTTTACATAGTTTTAATAAATACTTGAAACCTCAAAATTTCATATAGATCCTAAATTCGTCCCGTCAGTAACTGTCAAAGGTGGATCTACTGTTTCCGTGACATTAGGATGGGAGAACCCGGAGAGTGATGTATCCGAATTCTATCATTACTATAATGTTACAGCACGAAGTCTGGATGGGCATTCTTATTCAAACATTGCCTACGAAAATTCGTATTTATTTACAAACTTAGAACCGGGAAAAAACTACACATTCCAGGTACTTTTGGTGCTATGGTACAATTGACGTAGCTAGTAGCTTGACTAAATCTTTTGAGTTCTTTACATCTGATTATGTTTGTCGATCTAGGTGCAAGCTTGTTCCAGTTATACTTTAACATGCGACGAACCCTCGGCTGAGAAAACCGCTCTAACAATGGATGGAAAATCAAGTGTGCCTCAGAATATTAAGGTCAATTGCATATTCGATGAAAAAACTCGCGAGTCTTCAGTTCAGGTCAGCTGGGATGCTCCTGCCGAACCTCGAGGTGAAATCAAAGATTATCAGGTGACTTTGACCGGTGAGGCGGAGTATATAGACGGATTTGGAGCTTTAAGAAACGAAAAAGTTTCACAGTCTCAGAAAACGGTATTATCCAACCAGAATAATAAGACGTTATTTACCCATCTTCCTCCAAATACCAACTTTACCGTAAGGTAATAAATTAAGAATAAATCGTTGAAAGCTTTAAATTAATCTTGAGTTAAGAAAATGAGCTATTGTTAATTAATTTTTATGGAAATCTTCTAGCATCTGTGCGAAAACTAGAACACAGTGCGGTGATTTAGGAAATAGCACTTGCTCAACACCGGTCACAACTCCAGGTGTCGAAGAATTGAGCAAAGCAAATTGGAGCTCAGTACGATCAAAACTACATCCAAATCAAGTTTATTTCATGGTTACACTGCCAAGTATTTCGCAGAGAAACGGAACAATCTGTTGCTTTCGGGTGGTTGTGGTGCGATTGCAAAAGCGACAAACAGTCAACAGTCTTCAGTCGCCTAACCAAATGGACAAATTATTGCTCACCTATGATGAAGTTCATAATGGCTCCGACACTGGTGGAGCTTATGTAGCTGAAATTTTTAATACCAGCAGGTATATTTAATCCGTTCGCTGCATTAATTCAGCATTGCTGGCTCATGATTATGTATTTGCCATTTAAGTTGCAATAAAATTAAAATGTTTCCTTCAAGCAGTTTGCCGCAAAGTCAGAAATCTCAAAAGATTATAATAGGAGATGAAGAGTACGCTAAAGACGACAAGCGGTCAATTTGTCATAAATGTTGGCCATCACCTGAAGCTGATCCTGGTTCATCAGGAACATATAGAAAGCATTATAACTTTTCAACTGTGGACTATGTGGAGAAGTTAAAGAACCATAGGAAAAGACACGCAAATAGTCTTAGTCCCGAAGTTTCATCTGTGAAAGATGGTCCCTTAGATGCCGCGAGCACGTACACGGCCTATTTAGATGCCATTATACGTATGTTAGAATGTTTTTTATGCCTATGCATTATTTATTTATTATTATTATTTTTAATTTATTTTATAAATAAAACTTTGCTGTGCTGGTTCTTGTTACTGAATGAGTCGTAATATTTTGTTATCCAGTGGTGAATGGGAAAGGCCAACAAAAAGCTCAGAGTCCGTACTTCCAACCTCTTCAGGCCAGACTGCAGCATCAGAAAAACAGTGATGATGGCCTCGTTACTAGAGATGTTGCAATGTTGATTATCGTCGGTTTGATCGTGGTTTTATTAGTCGCATTCATGGCTTTAATGTGTGTAATGCGTTGGAGACGTAAAGAACCTGGGGATCAGGAGTACAACGGACTTTCGCACTCTATACAGCAACTTTGCAGAAGGTTTCGTGGTCAGGAGCTGATTCCTCACATCACGCCAGATCAACCTCCAATTTCTAAAGATCAACTTGTTCCCGCCTATCAAGAAAGGCACGAAAATGCCGATCTTATGTTCCAGAAAGAATTTGAAGTAAGCGATTCTAAGCCATGGTTATATTATTGGTTTATTTTTTTACCATAATGATGCACAACAGTGGACAACGATGACGAGACAACCCTCAGCTTAGTTAATATATGTTGTGTATTTTTTCTAGGATCTGCCAGATCGATTCCGTGATCGTACGGCGGATGCATCGGACAAAAATTCAACTAAAAATCGTTATCCGGATATTAAAGCTTATGATCAAACAAGAGTGAAGCTATCAACAGCTGATGGAGGAAGTGACTACATTAATGCCAATATTGTCGTGGGTTATAAGGAACGGAAAAAGTTTATTTGTGCTCAAGGCCCTATGGAATCCACAGTACAGGACTGGTGGCGTATGATCTGGGAGCAGAGAGTTCATCTGTTGCTCATGCTCACGAATATTGAGGAATACAGCAAAACAAAATGTGCCAAATACTGGCCTTCTGAGGGCTCGAGTGAATACGGTAATATTACGGTGACTCATACTTCGGAGAAACGTTACTCAGGTAATTATGAAACACTGAAAATTAACTGTACATCCAAGTATTTAAAAACGTCTATAGTTTGGTTGTGTGTTTAATTTTAATGCCTTCTGTGTAAAATTTGACTCTTCAGACTACCTAGTACGGAGTTTGAAATTGAGGTTGAATGGCCCTGATGGAGACAGCGTTAAAGAAGAGCGAGAGGTAGAACAGTATCATTATTTGGTATGGAAGGATTACATGGCACCTGAACATCCTGTTGGCATTATCCGCTTTATAAAACGTTTCAATGAAGTCTACTCGCTGGAAAAGGGCCCCATTCTAGTTCATTGTAGTGCTGGTGTTGGTAGGACCGGAACATTGGTCGCACTCGACTCTCTGCTCCAGCAGCTTAACGAGGAAAACTGTGTTTCCATTTTTAACACCATTTGTGATCTTCGTCATTCACGTAATTATTTAGTCCAGTCATTGGTAAGAATTTCTTTATGCAGATGCGCCGAAATCTATTCATTCAATATTATGTGTAATTCGGAATTGTTTACGAGTTTATTATAAGGTATTGAATAAACTTATATTTTGTGCAATATAGAAACAGTATGTTTTCATATATCGAGCCCTCATGGAAGCGGCACTGTTTGGTGACACAGAAGTTCCAGTATCAGAATTAAAGACTCAAATTGAAAAACTCAAAAATATACCGGAAGGAAGGACAGTGAGCAGAATTCAGGAGGAATTTGAAGTAAGTTTTCCTGCTCTATGCAAATAATTAAATTTCGTAGTTGGGTATTACGTCACAACCTCACCATGATTTAAGTAGCATCTTTATAGGTTGAAATTGTAATTAAGCACCTCTTCCCACCACTCAGCCTGAATTCACACCTTTTAATGTTGTCTCAAATGGGCACTTTTAAATACCTCCCCTATCCCACAATTACTAAAACATAGTTCATGAATCGAACCGGGATACTTACTGATTACAAGTTGCTGGATTTTTGCTACATATACACATAATTTTGAAAGCTGCTGCATTTCTTAACTAAATCACACTCATCATACATCATGCAGCTCTTGAAAAATAAAAAAGCATGAAATTCCTTCAAAATTGAAATTTAATTTATTCAGTCTTGTTTGGGGGTTTTGTGGGGGAAAAAAGTTTTTTAAAAACCTTTCAAAAATTCCAGTATTTGTGCTCACAATTAACAAGATTCTACTAGTCATCGCCTTTCTTATAGCCGGAGTAACTTAATGGAGTAATTTGACATGTTAGATTTGGCGAGGAAATTAATTGTTTTTTGTAATATTTAAAAATTTACATTCAAGTTACTTGGTTGTTGTTACAGCTGGTATGATATGATAATTGTAACGTAACAATAATGATTAATTACAGGGGTTGACGATTTGTGTACAATTGGAACAGTAAACAGTTAATTTTTATTACTTGTCGCTTTTTGCAGAAGCTGTCTCAAGTTGTTGAAGATAGGAAACCATTTTCGGCTGGCTCGTCGGACGAAAACCGTCATCGTAACCGACACGAAAACGTCATTCCATATGATAGAAATCGAGTTATCTTGTCACCCATGCCGGGGCTTAATAAAGAGATTTGCACTTATATTAATGCATCATTCATAGAGGTACGTTGAGCCCATAATTTGGAACTGTAGTAATCCGATACATTGATTGTTTTTGTGTTACCAATTTTTATTTGAGCAATATTAATATGTTTAATATTGTCCTCACAGGGGTACGATAGTTCAGAGCAGTACATAATTGCCCAAGATCCTTTGGAAGTTACTGTGGGGGATTTTTGGCGAATGATAGTTGAGCACAATGTTCGAAGTGTAGTAATGTTGTCCGAAGTAGGAGAAGATAAATGCCCGCGATACTGGCCAGAGAAGGACCAGGAAACCAGCCATGATTATATTCGAGTCAAATATATGCAAAGCCAGAGTTTTCCTTATTACTACAGACGAGAATTCACCGTGACAAATTCAAAGGCGGAGGATTCTTGTTTAGTGACTCAGTTTCAGTACAACGGTTGGCCTGTAGGTGAAATGGCGGTTCCAGAGAGTACCAGAGGTATTGTAGAACTAATTGACACTACGTTCAAGCATAGAGAAACGCTGGATAAAATTCATGGCCCAACACTTATTCATTGCAGGTATGAAGAAAATTTACTATTTACTCAGTTTTGTCTGCCGCTTTCACCCTTCACCTTAATAGTATTTAAGTACTTCGAACTGTAATGAAATGTAAATTTGAGCTACGAGAACAATACAAAATAATACTTTGATTTGTCTTTTCAGTGCTGGATCAGATAGAAGTTGTATATTTGTCGCTTTGGCCATTTTGGTCCGTCAGATGATGACAGAATCCCGAGTGGATGTTTTCAGTGTTGTTAGAAAACTACGTTCACAGCGACAAGGGTTATTTCAAAACTTAGTAAGTATTTATTTCCTTGTTTTCTCTTATTGTTAAATTGTTATCAATTTTATTCCGTTTAATAGTTTGCTGAGTCTTGAATACATACACTTGCTAACACTTCCTTTGTTATTTTGACAGGCTCAGTACGATTTTATTTATCGAGGACTGCAAATCTATGCGGATCTCCATGTGGCCAATGGAAACGCAAGCCACTGACTGTGACAAAAGCCTGTGGAGTTTTTACGGATATGTTTTCCACTAGATAGGTTACTATGAACTAGTTTAGCTCAATGACTGCATTCTCATTCTTAATAGCTGATCGTGCAAACTTGTACATGTTGGTACTTTGATACGAAGCCATAATTTTATACAAACCTCTTCTGGTTGTTTATACTTTGATACGCTTTACAAATATTGTCTCCTTTGATTTTTTTTCTTGTACCTATATATACATATATATTGCTATATATATTACTAAATCTATAAGAAAAGAGACCTCCCTTTGATAGTTGTCTGTCTTTGTACTAGTACTACTTTACTAGTTCGTGTTCATTTTGTCGTAAAAAAATCAAGTGTACGTCAACCAACATCAGTCAATCTCTTTATTCGTTATTCTTTCTTTGCCTACTATCTTTCTCACTCTCTATCTCAATGTTCCGCCTCACTCACTATACTCACATTCACATACTCTGCTCCTTTCTCTCATGTTTCAATGACTTTATATTTTACTGACAAACATACCTAGGTATGTATGCTTTCGGCATCCATTTTCATCATACTTTGCAAAGTATAAGTAACTACAGTAGAAAAGTAGTATCGTAATTAATTTAGTTACTTATGTATTTAGTCTGATGGTGTTTTTGAATGAGATGTATGTGACTGCATAGGTAATTATATAAAAATAATTATAGATTAATTATATATTATACGTGAGTACCTACACAGATTTGCATCCAGATAGTAGGGACGGTAGTGACTGTTTGAACTCACACCTAACTAACTTATCTACAGATGGAACCAACCATCATCATCATCATCATCATCATCATAATCGTCTACTTTTTACCTTAAACGAAACGTCATATTATTGTTATGATATGATTTTGAAACCAAAGCTCATTTCGAGTCCCTGGTCCCATGCAGGCAGACCATTAATGGAAATTCTACCATCATCGTCATAATATTATTACTAATTAATTAAATTATAATTTAGTTTTACATACCTCTCGCTCTCGCACAAAAATACACCACACACAAACTTATTACCCTAAAGAATTACAAATCTCCAAATGAAAAAAAACATCCCCATTCGTTACTACCCAAAGTAAGGTATTTATATTCATACATAAGGCACGAATCCATGGAGATAATAGCGCTAGATGTATTTTCTTATTTAGTGTATGTGGATATGTATTTGAGTAAAAATAATGTACGAGTAAGAGGAATAAATGAAACTTAGATAAGCTTCATTAAGGATAATTATAGCAGTATGTAGGATAGGTATCATTATGCAGTATAGTAATCACATAAAAGGCTTATGAATGCATTCGTAGATCCATAATTGCCTATTGATTAAAGTAATGCATGATTTATTTATAGAGACAGAAAATAATGAACATGGTCGAATTTTCTTCATTCGATCTAATTTTTTTTTGCGTTACGAATTAAGATTATGATGACTACAGAATAGGTGCAAGTACACCTAGACTGTTGAATTAAATATTCAAACTTGAATATTAAATAATTATATTATTCAGATCTGAGAGAAAACAAAGTAACAAAAACGCACTTTTCCAGAGTTCCTATACAGTTATATATTATGTGCAAATTTAATGTTGATTCAATGCTTTTTTAAATGTTCATTAATTTATTTTCATCGCTCTTGTTCAAATAATTCACATTAATTCTTACATATTTACACACAGTCGTATAAATTAGTATTATTGTATGGTATGTAATTATATTATTTTTGACTAGTAGGAGAATCACAAACTACGAACTTTTTTATTGTTTTCTGTTGTACGTTTGATTTGTGCATCTCATCTTATTACTGTTATTTTATTTGTTTGCTGTTTGAACACGCATTACAATAATGATTCATTATTTTTTTAAAGTTTAAGAAAAGACCAAACTTTAATTATCATTATTAATATTGCTACAAATTAAATGCATTTTTGAAGCTTTACACACTCACTCTGGTTTTTCCAAATTGTGACTTGATAATTTGTTCATAACATGGTTTTATTACATTTTTCATTACTTACAGAATAGTTTCATTCACTCTTATAATCTCATAATTTACGTGATATTTTAAAATATTGGGGGCAAACGTTGGGGGCTTCCTCGATCTAGATTTAAAATTCAAACATGAGCGAATGAGTAAGAAAGAGTGTATTCGTGTACGCATATATTTTTGTATTGTTAAAATAATTTCGAAGGTGAATGAATATGTGACACTGAAGTTATATAATTAAACATGCATCATGCATAATCAGATCAGAAGAATGCATGCTTAGACGTAATTTTCCATGATTATAGCAAATCATAGTAAAAACTGGAGACCTGAACGGTCTGAACGGAACGGAACAAACGACAAGACTCAATGTAGATACTTTGCAGGTTAACCTATACTACCTACTTACATACATTCTGCGTATTATACATCGGAGTATTTCGCATTTTGGGACTGCTGCCAGCTCTGCACAATGACGATTTGGCTGACAAGAACAATTATTCCCTGAAAGGATCGTCAATCGTCGCCATGCTATGCCGGAACGAAATACTTATTAACTCCATCATAAATTTGATCCTTTATCCTAAACAAGTTGGAATATAGCACAAACAAGAGGGTAGGTGTACCTAGTCATGTATGCATCGTAAAGCTCCAAATACCTCCCCGTGGGAGTTACGTCAAACTTTGCTTCAGACGCTGGAGTAATTAGAAATCAAAGTATGCAAAAATAAAATCCTCTCCGTTTGACTCAATGCTAAAGACCCCAGGAGTTCTTTGGAGCTTTACGGTCTATGTGTTATCCATTATTTTTGAGAACTTAATATAAAATCAACTTCCATCTGGGGGGCGTTACTTTGATTCATGGATTAATGAAATCGTTTTCGTTGTAATGAATTTTAAACTGAAGCTCAAGACACAATGAATAGAGTTTAAATTTAACTCATGGGTTTTCAACGTTTTTATTCTATTCGCTTATTACAAGTCGTATATAGTTTACATACAATGTAATTTTTACATTTTGCTGAAATTCGATGTTATTTTTGTATGTATAGGTATTAGGTACTTTTTTTTACAAAGTTATGCACAATTTGATTTATAATTTAGTATAGAACATCATAAAATCGTGACACTAGAATCAGATTATACTCCTCTAAGTCCCAAGGACTACTAGGACTATATAGATACTTAAATATTGTTTATTTTTATAATTTTGTCACAGAACAATAAAAAATGGTAAGTGCAGTGGTCGAGAGCTCAAGTCAAAGTTAAGGTGAGTAGGAATGTGATTTACAACTAAGTACATGGAAAAATGTATGCCGTTTTAAGGTCTGTTTGGGTAAGGTATTTAAAAAATATATTTTGTTCTTGGTGATTTAACTTTTTTTAAATTTACATTAGAGGTGTGTGTTGTTTGTAAGAAAACGACTTGTAATAATACCATTTGTCATTAATTTAATTTGCTCTTTAGCTACCCTTCCCTTTACCTTAATTAGCCCTAAAAACGGTATCGCATCTCAAGCCGCGTCCTAAGTATAAGTTGAACATTTAATGTCAGGATATACATATGACTTTTTATATGAGGCAAACTTACCCGTCGTCGCGTCTGTATTAGAGGTACAGGGTATCATACAACACAATAATATTATGCTCATTTTAGTAATCAATATTTCTTCTGCTGTTAGCCTTTATTATTGCAATTATAAACAACTTTAATTTTAAATTAGGCATGTACAAACATAATTGCGTATAAGATGGCATTCTCACGTCTCATATAATAATGAAGAATTACTACTATATCTACATAGGATATTTGCATTATAGGAGCCAGCTTAAAGTACCTCATATTATATGCTCATAAAAAAGGAAACTGATTGTGTTTTTCTTGTCGTATTTGAACTGGAAAATTCTTAAAGTTGCTGATATTCATTTTTCTTTTTTTAATTATTATTTGATTTGGGTAGCTCATCATTACATGTAAATATTTAGTCCAAGGTAATTGCACAAATACAATGACATAAATCGCGAGAAATTAATAATTATTATACATGAAAAGTGAAACACATTTTGGAATTGGAAGATCTATTTGCAAGTAGGTAGTAATAATATATTATATTGTATATAATGATTATAATTTAAAAGCAGTTGTGTAAAAGGTATAATATAATACACCATATAGCTTCTGTGTCATATCTTCATGCAAATTGATTTTTGATTGTATGTTATTTAAGGGCAATATGTATTGTAATGTACATTATTAATTTTTTATAGTGTTTTTGTTTTGTCGCTATCGAGGGATCGATCTGTTAAGAATAGATGACACAGTGCGATATAAGATATTATTCTGGTTCTTGTATATATAATAATATACATAAAAGTCTCTCACTGAGAGTCATATATATTAACTCATCTACTCAAAAGTGTAAACGTACAATCTCATGAATTTGATATTTAGATATGTGACTTCTTCCATTTTTTGTAACGTCATCTAATATATAGTCGACCAACTTCAAAGTAGAAGTGATAGTACCTATATAGTAGAAGACAATATAATTTAAAAACACAGTTCTTGATTATTATATAAATGAAATTCATCCAGGATATTATATTAACGGATATTTATTTAGAGAAAAAATTACTTTCTTTGCTCGTAAGTAGGAAGTGGAAAGAAACTTTGCAAAATTGTAAGTCCAGAAATTATTTTACAAACTTAAACTTTTTTATGCTAACTTTTTTGTACAATGTACAATACTCAGCATGATATACATATATATATATAATGTCTATATAATATATACCTATATATAGTAATTTTTTATATATATAAATTGTACATTGCAATTTATTGGAATTTTTTAAAATGTTAATATTATATAGTAAATCATAATTCAGTATAGCACATCCTTTTAATCTGATAGTTTCACAACATTCATAATATAGATGCATATTATTGATTCTTAACGTTACTATAGGTAAAAGGTGTATAGCTACATACAGTTATGTATATTTTATAGGTTTCCGGCAGGAATTCTATGTAAGTATATAAGAGTAAATTAAATCACATTAAATTAACATCACAACCGTTGACTGTATAGACTCAGTTTTCTATAATAATAATATCGTCAGAGTTTGGTTACCATGTTGTATAAGTATGTTTCTTAATAGCTGTCCTATAGTTTGTAATATTTATAGCTATATAGACCACTTTAAATTCCGCATTTAACTTTTTTTATCTTTACCATAATATAGCAATTACTAATCACGCATTCTCAATTTTCATCATTTGCCTATATTCATATACGTTTTTGTTATTACAGATTTATTTTTTACATTTTGTTACTAGTAAATCTTTCTATTTTTTTCCCTTATTATCGTAATTCATAATGGTTCCAGTTGCATATATAATTTCCCTCCGTTTCTTCAGCTTTCTTTCTTTTCTCTTATTTACGATTAGTTATCTTTCTTCATTCTAAAGCTTTCATTCTTGCAAGAGCTACACAGTATTGATTTATTACAAGGTTCAATGTACAAAGTAAACACATTCTAAATAATTCTAATCACTTTTTTTAATACTGACCTGTTTTATCATATCTATATATCTATAGGGAGTTGTGATTTTGTGATACTACATTAACTGTATAGAATATACGGCTGTAGCTACGGCTAAGACTGCTGTGACATTACTATAATAATTATTTACTGGTCACTCTCGTCAATAGCATTTAATTTATTATTTTGAAAAAAGTAAAGCTTTGCGGTCTTTCTAATCTCACCCAAAAAACCTCTTGGAATTGTAGTGTTATTATATATGCTGACTATTTAATTGACACATTGCATTCATATACATTGATCAATACTACAGCGTATAGCGCTGCGGACAACGTTAATAGCATTTTTTTTAGTTCATGTTTTTGTGTGTGAAACTTTTGTCCAAAGTTGTCTATATAGTACTGCATTGACTTTGACTATATAAATGAGTGGTTCTTCTAAATTTAGATATAGTAATTGACTATTGAGTGTTGAGCAAATAAATAAACTTTGAGTACACTAAATACAGGTATAGTACTTACATAGGTAAAGTTCCTTTTCAATCGTATTCGTATGTATAATACTGACAACGGAGTTTTTGGAGTTTGCGGCCTAATAATCATTTTCATCGCTATCGATATCCCTTTCAATTTTGATCACTTATGTAATTTTCTTAACGGTAAATAGTACAATGACAGCCGCAGGACAAACTGGAATTTGACTATATTATGTATATACATACATTGTAACTAAATAGGCGTAGTTAACTAGATATTTGTAATTTTCTATACATTCAATTTTTGGTGTAATATAATCATAAATTAACTACTAATTATTATGGGTACTTGACCAAAGAGTTCAGGAAAAAGAGTGCAGACAGTAGAGTACAGAGACGTAGTTTTTGCGGGATGTTAAATGTAGGCAGAAGAGTGTGGACCAAAGAGTGCACGACAAAATAGTTTTAGATTTTTTATGAACTCTAAGATCCCGCTCTCACATATCTCTGCACTCTAATGCCTGCACGCTTTGTGACCTACTCTTCAAGGTTGTTCCCATTAATTACTACAGTTCAGGAGAACACCACGTATTGCCTGCATGTACAACATTTTTTGGACTCACATATAATTATTATAGCTACACCCATACATACTAATGTGGTATATTTTCTACTTTTTACTGAAACTTAAAACACCGAGCCACGCTCCACGTTACTTTGTATGTGAGGGTTCAAAAGCAGTGTACATAGTGTAGAATTGTATTCTTCCTTTACTTAGGAGGAGTAGCGAAGGATTTCCTTAAGAACGACTCCTTCCTAAGTATATAGTGTTTTTAAAATTTTATTAGAAATTTAAATTTTTTGCTGTAGATAATAATATATACCTAGCCTACCTATGTATTTCATATACTCGTCGCCTACATTTAGTTTGCATGTGAAAAGACTATATTGTAGAACATATACACAAGTAACTTAAGTTTACACTATTTTCCATTGAAAACATCGAATGACAAGACGTGGATGTGACATTTCTCCTATCAAAGGGAATGTTGATCTGATAGTAGTTAGCTTAGTAATATAATTATTAATATAATGTGAATAATTTTTAATCCATTTTAAAAAATCAAATTATCTTTCCAAAAAACTCAAATTCCAAAAATTCTTGTGTCTTATAATAATTATTACATAATATATATTGAAAATGTCGATTTCAAGTCTCAAAATGTCTTAATAACCAAGTTGAGTGAATCATATATCAATCAGCATAATGTATAGGTTTAGTGCACAGTAGTATTGGGACACCAGTAGCAATAACCAGTATTCGTATGTGCTCAGTGTCTTATACACGACGTACACACAGTATAGCAGAGCAATATAAGTTCTAATAGATAGTTGCTTGCAGTTTCCAGTTTTCAGTTGATTTAACTTGATTTGAGAACTAAGCAAGGCACTAAGTATGAGACAGGTCATGCGTTCCTGAAAAAATGATATTTGCGTTTATATAATTAATTACACTTAGTTAATACGGTAATTTTATATATATAATTATATATTATTAATTATATAAACGTCCATATGTCTGCTGTGTATGCCATTTCTAATATAATAGTTGTTTGGCATACTACGCTTATGCAGTAACCATAGATACATAATAAGTTACATAGTTAAATATCCGTACGCTTTCCTGTCTGAAACTCACATAACGATTACAAACACCGCAACATAAATGACATATATAAATATTTTGTTGCGTAGCAATGTACTTACGTGGAATTAAGTAGTGTCATGTATATTAATGTACTCCTTCCTTTACATAATTAATTGCACATAATCTTATAATATTTCTAGTAATAAATTTTAGATGCCAGCGAGTACATCTTTTTACATTGTAATTTTAAATTGGAATAATTGTAGATTTGTTTTTCTGAGTTTCTATTTTATTTTATGATTATTATATTATTGTAATGGTTATCTTTTGTATGTGTGTGTTTCCTCGTTGGTTTATTAAGTATCTTAGGTAATTGATCCAACTTTCCTTTGTTTGGTTATAATATGAACTAAATGTTTTACGAAATGCTTACACGTGTAAATATAAATATATGTACGTCGGTAAATATATATGAGATAGGCGGGATTGTGTAAGTACCTACCTACCTACGTACGTAGATGATTGAAATTAAAAAATTATTACAATAATATTAATTTTTTTTAAATTAGCAAATTCACACACACTAATAATTAAGAAGGAGTTTCCTCGGAATGAGATTGAAATTTACGACATATTATTAGGCTATATAGTTAGCGTACACCGTTTAATCCCTGTTGGATTTAAAACAATGCACTATATAAAAGAACAAATGATATTGTTAAGGAATATGCCTACCATGTCACGTTTCTTGTCTCTACATAACATTTCGCACGCAGTCAGTATTATTTGCTAATACATATACAACTGACGAAGAATTAATTACATAATTAGAATAATGGTAAAATTCTATAGCGAATAAAATTAAACTTGCGATAGTTTAATTGTAAATTACAACAAAAAGTTTCCTTGTCCTTAATATTCTATTCCTGAGCTACCCTAACATACACATGCTGTAGTTGTGTTCGACAGTACTTACGTATACCTACACATAAAAATAAAGGAAAACAATTTCAAAAAATGAATTGCCAAAAATGATTTTATGATAATAAAAAAAATATTCAGAATAAAAACAATAATAATCATCAATTAAATCTGTATCAAGTACCTTCCTATACGTCGGTTGTGGTTTTTGTGTTTGAATTCATGAAATCACGATTATTTGTGCTTATTAGTGTACATATATTGTGTGTGTTGGACCCTGGTCTGGTGCTCGATTCTATCATTCCCCAAAATCCTGAATCCAATGTAATCATATAGATCATTCATCATTCTTTCTTACTTACATACAATTTTTTTTTTTTTGGAAATATTTTCCAGTCGAACAAATATATATATTCCTTGCGTCTAAATCTAAAACTAAAAGTTAATATAAATGTTCAAATGGAGCTCAAAACATACTGCGCCTTTATATTATACGCATTAGGAATTTATCATAGTTTAATCTTAATACACTGTTACTGATTGACATTGACACGCTTTTGACTTTCTTATAGAAGAAAGTAAGTTAGTCAGAGGTTTCGTTGTAGTCGTAGTAGTCCTTCCTTCTTACGAGTCGACTTCTTACTTTTGTTTGACGCGACTCTGCAATATTATGGTTCTTCTACGTAGTATTTTGAATGTGTGAGGTCCAGATAGAAATTTTTTCGAGTTAGGTAGTATACTAGTGTTGATGTTGTTCATAGTTGGTGTAGGTGTGGAGGGCGCAGAGCTTGAACAGATTGCATCGAGAATATCGATTGGTTGGAAGTTGGAAATATTCTGGAAGTCTGCAGTATTTAAGTGTAAATCAAAATGAATTGAGATGAAATGACAGCTATACGAAGTTTCAATGCTTTTGACGACCATAACCTCAATCTACATTTCAACGTTTTCAACATTTCTACTTTTGATAATTACACCCGTGTATAGGACACATGTAGGAGAGATTAGAATTAGAATGATTTCGGGTCGGGATGGTCGGTGAGAGAGAGTGAGAGAGAGAAAGATGATTGAGTACAACAGGACATTGGCAGTCTCTCTCCCTGCCTATAGGTATAGGCGTAGAACCTTGACACAGGTGCGAGCGTGCCTGTTGTAAGTTAATTTAGCCTACATGCTCTCACGTGTAAAAGACGATTAAGCTAGAATTTGAGTGTATTTCTTCAATTTTTTAACACAAATATATTATGTCCTTCATGAGTTCTCAAAGTGGTAAACTTCTAGTTCTACAGATATAGCCGTGTTCGTGTGTAGTATTTTTTTGTTATCGTTTTCGTGTGTATACATAGTAGATTTTCCATTTTTCGTATTATTATCTATTAAACTTTGGTACATGTGATTAGGAATTACATTTACTTATGAAGCTGTACGGGGCTCTAATACTCTATAGTGTCTCAGTTTAAAGTATATAATTCTGTATGTATAATAATTATGTTGGGCGCTCTCTCTCTAATAGTGAGAACTAATACTACGAGTCATCGACGGTAATGATTGGGATGGAAGCATGAGCTGGAACAGCATGAAATCTCGAACTGGACAACGGTAGCACCCGTGAATTGTCGGTCACTAGTAGAGGTAACTCATCGTCGACACTGTCATGCGGCGAGGGTTTCTTATTGGCTAAGGATTTTGTGTTCAAGTACGGAGAATTATTTGGGGATACGTTCGGGGAAGTGTTGGATCTGGATTGGGGGGTGCCCAAGTCTAAGGACGTCGCTCCGCGAGCTAAGCTATTTCGTCGGCAGTAGATTTTGCTGGTGGGTCTTGAGGTAGTTGTGAAGGAGCTCATGTCAAACGTGGGGTCACAGCGACTAAATTCCCGGAACAATTGATCAGACTTCTCATCGATGCTGTAGTCTCTCGTGTAGTAGGCAGAGTTCGAGCGAGGATTTTTGAAGTAACGGTAAAATAATGAGCCTTTGGCTCGTTGCCCTCCCTCCCCCGACCCACACTCCTCATCCAGAGGCTCCCGCACACTGTCCATACTCCCGATGGAGTGCCTCTCAAATCGACCACCGAACTCCCGCCTTTTCCGTGTCACATTACGATGGTTGGATGGGGGTAGCTGACCCACTTTGGCGAAGAATACAGGGGATGTGGAGTCGGGGTCATTACTACGCGGACTAGTATTGTTCACACTCCCATTGTTAGCTCCCCTCGGGGTTGTTCCAAGGAGGGGCTGTCGACTGTGAGAGGAGGAGCTGGCATCCACACTGGAGCCTGAGCTGAGGCATCGACGTGGGAGGAGGCGATGGGCTGGAAGAGCATTGGAATGATTATTTGTTGTTGTTGTTGTTGATGGACCCCCATTCTCCAGACTTTTGTAGCCACTGTCAGTTCGGAATTGGAATTTACCCAGCTGCTGCTGGTACTGATGACTGTCCCCTGTGCTGTCCGTGTTGTCAGTGCTCTCGATACTCGTCGTGATGGCTTCGAGCCGACTCGTGTCTGTGGACGTGGACTCTTGTGTTTCTATAGAGTCAAAACTTGTCGTCGTCTCGGTCACATTCCCCGTCTCTTGCATGATACTCGCGGAGCGCTCAATTCGCTTCATTCGATTATGAAGAACATTCTTGTAGCTCTGACGACGTGAGGCGAGACTTGCATGAGAGGTCGGGCCCAGATGATGGAACACCTCCTTGTGCTCCCGGCTCCCACTCGGCCCTGCTCCAGGCTCATCGATAAATATGGGCTCTGTGTTGGACTCGAAGGAAGTTGTGTGGCTGCTCAGTGGATCTCGGTCTGTGGACACACAAATCATACGAATATTTTTATTACGAAATTCATGGGATTTCCAAGGAAATGTCAGCTACTTGCACTAATTACAAATTGACAATTCAAACCAAACTACCAAACATCGCTCACCAGGAGACTGCTCTGTTGAGTAGGAGACTGATGATGCGAGAAGGGCTTGAGTATCCTCTTTAGGCGGGATGGTAGGACTCAACGAAGGGCCGCCAGGCATTCGTAATACTTTGGGTGGATTCTTAGCAGCAGCCCAATCTTCCTCTTCCAGTGTTGCTCGTAGCTCCCATAAGGCTCTGTACTGGTGCTAAAATGACACGTAATCACAGAATTTATTACAACGGTCAGTTTACGGAACCATCAGAACGCAATAGGTCAATTTTGATGATGAAATACTATATATAAAGATGTGTTTATATTTGAGACGGTATTCTTTATTACTACTCATTATGGACATGCAGACAACTTACGATTAAAAAACTCTAATTAAATAAAAGTAAATAATTTCCAAGAACCAACTTTAATTTGCTGAGGTTGAATTTCCATGGTAGGGGCAACATTATCCTCATTACTATCGACAAATAAATAGTCGGACACATCTCCCCCTCGAATATCCTCCATACTTCCAATGTCATTGTAGCGGAATTTCCCAGACAAACTCTGCTCCGTCCCCTCGTACTGAACTAATTGCAAATTGTGCTTTCTTTTCCACCATTCCAGACCTGCTTCCAGCGGAGTCCATTGTCCACTGATGACCGAGTGGGTGGACATGGTGGGCGACGGGTTAAATTTCCTGTGTCATGGACAATTAAGCAATACACATTATCACATGGGATTATTAGTACCAACTGTAAGTGAGGTAGGTAGTATATTTATAATTTTACAAAGAATGTGATACAGAAATAATTATAAGTAAGGTGCTATAATGGGGAAGACTGTGTACTTGTGCTCATGGCGCTCCCCCCGACCCGCATTGACACTATTCTCAGAGCCAATGTAGAGTCCCAAGGGGAGAAGGTTTGGTTCTTTGGACTGGGGTGAGCGTGACGGAGGATGTCTCGGACTTCGGAGAGAGACACTTCGTCGGGGGGAGTCATGATTAATGGTGAGGTAGGAGTCTCCACTGGACCCTCCTCGGGCTCTTCTCAATTGACTTTTCGAGTCTTTCAAACTTCCACCGACGGGGCGACGGAAGCTGGAGTTACGACTTGGGATGGATTTCATACTGGCTCGGTTCTCCCTGGCAGTACTCCCACGAGATCCACATCGACTCAAGGAACTTCCACCACTATTGTGACGACTCTTGGGAGACCTGGGTGAGGGCAGCTCGGAGTTTTTATTTGAGTGATGATCAAGTTGGAGACTCGAACTACTGCTACTTGGACTATCATTCTTTATACATTTGGGAAAAAACAGCTGCTTTTAATTGACAGGTATCACAGAAAGAACATTCAAAGACTACAACACCATATATATGTGTATAGTTAAATATATATTATTATATTGACTACACAGCTCATGCATATATGTGTAACGGTATTATTGGACTGACCCTATTATGGGCTGGCTCAATACTAATCACCGTCGACGTGAGGTAGTGCGGGGAATGAGGTGGTGTCGCTCCGATTTTGTACTGAATGTCATCACCACGTCCTCCTCCAGAATTCGAGCATGTTTTGAAACCCTCGACATCCCTTGGACTTCTTGAGAGGGAGGAGGGGTAACTGGGCTGATGCTCCTCCGACACTTTTCGTTGCAGACCGCCTGGAAACATTTATTTGGGAATGCAGTGGTCAAACTACACTAAAGCGTAAACTACAAACTAATTACTAAATTCAGATAACTAAATCAGATCCATATACTGGCAGTGTAGCTACAGTGGAAGAATCTCCTAATTGCTCTAACTAAATCTGGATAAACGGATAATCAGTCTAGCAGTATTTGTAACCGCAGACATCTATAGAGCCCCCCCCCCCACACCTCTCTCCACTCTATGTAGAATTTTTTTATATAAAGCTCGTTAAAATTATTTTGTATTTTATTTTTTGGTTATCTAAAATGACACAGACATTCTCATACCGTCCTGCTGGACATTTTGACATTAGTGAGTACACAACCAAGGAAGGAGTATTCTGATTCTGAATGGATGGATATATATGGATATGGATATGGAGATGATCTGCTCACTATACCAGAATATCAGCTGACCTACTTGCCTCATGAGGACTCTTCAAATATCAATGACATTGGTTGTCCTTGTATTTTTTATTTAATTTTTTAGTGTAAATATTTTGTCTCCTCCATGATTGGTGAATAGCTAGTAGGGAGTCGGGATATGCAAAGGATGACGGAGGTACGTACCTTTAACTAGTGTTTTTAACGTGGCAAATAAATAGCACCAATGCTGACAATCACACATGCACATAGTATAAACTTTTGAGTCAAGAGGAAGTCGAACCCAGTGGGACTGACGACAGTTGAACTTGGACCAGATTGATTTCACTTCTCCTCGTCTCCTCTCACCACCAATTCCACACAACCACAACTCACTTCAACCTCACACACTTTGAACACGGGAGCGTATAAACTAATAATAGATTATCAGACACTGAGCAGTTCTCTCTTCGATTCTCCTTTCTTCGTCGTCGTCGTCGTCGTCTTCTCCTTCTTTATTTTTATTATTTAGGATTCTTTCCCTTTCCCGTAGAATGTCGTA
>JAQFZE010000713.1:0-23093 GCA_034695245.1 Dicyrtomina saundersi | reverse complement strand
TTCAGTAACTGGCAGCCAGGACCGCTTCCAAATTTACCATAATAAGGTCAAGGAGAGGTCTCTGTCTGGCATTATATATATGAGGGTTTCAATCACTAATCACTAATCATTGTTAATTAACAGAATAAAGCTAGGACTGTTGTGAATCACTTAAAATGAATACAGCTAAATAGAGTTATGAAATGAACCAATTTATGTACACTCAAATTAATTAGAAAATGTAATTAGAAATAATTTTCCCCTTGGCTAAGGTGGTGTCATATATTATCTGTTATCAAAAACTCTGTAACCTCATTTAAAGTGATTTGTGTGTGGGCCATGGCCCGTATATGCAATAAATCTACATACATACATACATACATACATACATATTAACCCTGTTAACTCAAACATGGTACCTTGTGATTAGGTTTCTGGATTTGCTATAAACGGCTATTCATCTAGGTGTATTTATTTATTTACTTTAAAAGCACCATCTGCTTATAAAAATATACAAGAAACCAAACAAACAGCATATTATTTAGTAGATCAGGAATACAATAATAGTATAAAGGTATGGTTGACTGATAAAGAACTAAATGTTAATTATTTCAGAGGTTAAGAAATAAGGATAACTTTATCTCATAGTATTATTAAATGAATGCAAATACAGAATATATCAAATATGATTATTAACAAGGTGGTAATAAGAAATTTATAAAATAAGAACATTAAAGCTTAAAACATCACGCAGGCAAAAAAAGTTTAGATGCACTCAATATGACGCATCCCAACTCATCAAAGAATCTCTTAACATGGAAAAAAGAACTAAAGCAGTTAAATAAATACTATAAAAAATAATACAAAGCAAACATAATTTTTTTTTTCAATAAATAAATAGGCTAGAAGCAATTGAAAAACACAAAGTTCGTTAGAAATCAATTTCAAGGAATAATTTGTTAAATTCTGTCGATTTGAGAATCATTTTACTAAAACTTTTTTCATTTAAACAAAGCTACTCAAATAACAATTTAAGTTGATAATGTAGATAATTATATGGTATTTAATAATAGTGAATTTATTTTTGAGGTTGATTCAGCAAAAAAAACATATGGAACAAGATTTGCTGGAACTGAGTTAATGACATTAGGTAACAATGGTTTTTTTTATATTGATTAGGGTCCAATTAAGATTTTATAATACAACTGTAGAAGAATTGACTCATTTAGGACATACTAGTTTCATTCACGGATTATTGAAACATCAGAATGGTTTAAGGTCAAATTATAGTCAAACTTAATGCTGGTTTCTCGATAATAATGAATATTCAGCAACACTTGATAAAACCTAGGATTTGCTAATAGACATGATTTGGAATTTAAAAATAATAACAATAAAAATTAGGGAAAAGTAAGATTTGTAATTTCATTTTCACATATCTTTGGATTTAAAAGTAAAACAGTATCAGGATTAAGAGTTTCAGTTCATAAAGATATAGTTATAAATCAAAATGCTATATTAAAATCAAGTACGCAAACTAGTAGTACTGATAAATTTGCTGATGGTAAAATAAATATGACTTAAAATAAAGAATACCTTATATTGACTTTAATACAAAAATGGCGAGTAAAATATCTATTTATTTAGCATTTCAACATGTATTAACTTTAAAATTCATACTTGAACAAGTAAAAAAATTCCTGTGGAACCTGCAATAAGTTAAGATTGTAATTTAAGTTCTATTTTCGGATCTGAAAAGTTTTTAGGTTATGTTGTTAGATTTTAAAATAATTGCTTAGATAATCTTAAATCTAATTTGTCTGTGTTTGATCACTGTAATGTTTTAGCTGGATGTATATTTTTAACTATTGTAAGATATTGCTAAATAAATTTAATTAGAGAATGATTAGTGTCTATGACAACCACAGCTAATAAAAAAATGCAAGTTGAATATATAAATACCTATTAAATGTTTTCTTTTATTTAAATGATTAATATTTTATTTACAGAAAACAAATATTTTGCTATTAGAAATGTCTCTACATATTAAAAAGATGTAAACTTTTATCTAAATAAAGCTATATTTAATAAAATCGACGGCTCTTCTAATAAGCTTACTTATGGCCAAATAAAAAAAAATAATTATTGTGATTTTAATTTAAAATTATCAATTTTTTAATGTAAAACAAAATATTACAGATTTATCAAAGCATATTAAATCAGGAGGTGCTTTGCCTCTTTTAGCTCTAATTCTATCGATTACTAAAGCAGCTGCTATTATAGGTAGAGTTAGTGCTGCTGCTGAAAGTGTAAGCCAAGTTGTACATGCAGTTAATAATAAAAAATTGCAAGATTACAATTTAGTTGAATTTAAAAGACACTAAACAATTTAATAGAAAACAGAATCTGGTTATTTTTAAAACCTTATCTATAAAAGCATTAACAAATATAGAAATGGATAAATATTCTAGACAAATATGTAATAAAACCTATATTTTTAAAGGCGGCCCAAAGGGCCTTGGAGGCTTTGCCGGAGTTTTTATGAGAGACTATGTACCCTTAAAACCTAAGAATATAAAAGTTGGTATATTAAATCTTGATAGCAATAATAATCTCGGAAATATTTGGACTTTATGGTATACAAACAAATAAACCACTATTACTTTGATTCGTTTGGACATGTTCCACCTATTAAATTCGAAAATTATTTAAAATCAGATATAGTTTATTCTACGTATAAATTGCAAGAAATTAGTACAAATGCATGTGGTTCCATATGTTTACAGTTAATGTTTAATATTGTCAATAGTAAAAAAAAATTATAAATGCATGTAATGAAATTAATATGTTATAATAAATGGTTTCAAAACTTATATATATTTAAGTCCTATAATTGTTTTTACGAATTAACATTAAATAATTTAAATATAATAAAAAAATACAAAGTAATGATGCTGAAATTAAAAAATTAACTATTTAAACGCCTAGATTAAAAGATTTGTCATCTATTAAAGTCAGTAAAACAGACAATCTTATACGCGTGATTGAAGGAATATAGGGTAATTTTACTTACTTAACAAATTTTTTTGATAAAAACTGTAAATCTTATGATGTTGCAGTAAAGACAAACCGTACTTTAATTGCCAATATTATTTAAAAAGATAGTAATATTAATTTTAAAATATATACAGAAATACCTGAAAGTTTAAGAAAACTTAAAGAAGAAAATATAAGAATTATTGAATAAATAGAACGTAATAAACAAGCACAAGAATTAGGTTTGCAGAATGAAATTGCATCTAAAGGTTCATTATTTTCAGAATAACACTTCACAATTCATTTAGAAGTGATAAACAAAAATGAGTCAGTTAGGCTCTTAGAAGCAAGATTATTAGAACAAATTAATGCTAAGAAGTATAATATTTCTGAATTTATACTGCTCGTAGGTTGACAAATGTTGCTTGCTAGCTTAGACTCAGAAAACTAAATAAAAGATATGGGTTTTTAACAGATACTCGGAGTATAAATACACTAGCATTTAAACATACTACTTCTATTATAGATATTAGCGATAATGTTATAAATAGTCGTTATATTGCACTTTGCACGAATTATAAAACTAAAAAAACAAAGTATTTAAAATAAAAAATATATTTTATCAATAAAAACAACTAATTAATCACCAGGACTTATTTATTATTATAATTTGATTGTAAAATTATTGCATTTTTCAATTTTTTAATTGCGATGTATTATATTGACTGCATCTTAATGTAAATACTTTTTAACACAAATACAAAAATCAGATTATTTTTCATTTTTAACAAAAAAATTAAAGCATGTCGTCATTGTTGTATTGTTTTCGTTGTATTGTTATCCTTATGTAAGCGTTGTTTTGTTATGGTAACGTTCAAGTTATTGTTATGTATTTAAAAAAAATTATTATAAATTCATTTTATAATAAATGGGAGCATGTATCACACATTTATGTCTCAACAGTAAATGTACCTTTGGTTTAGAAGATATTATCAATAACAAATATTAAAAACATTAATGTTTCACAAGATACAAAACTAAAAATCTTGGAAAATCAATTTTAAAGGCTTAAATCACGTATTATTATGTTTTCAACAAAAATTGAAGATCCTACAAACTACTCATCAAATAAACAATAAAAAAATATTTGTTTGGAAAGAAAATCTAAAATTTAACCACAATCTCCTATTTTCTGATATATTTAGGGCTTTAGTATATGTTGAATTTATTTGTGGTGAAAGCTGTCTAGTTATCAAATTTGTATTACAAAAAGCGACATTAGACTAATATAATCTAATTTTAGTGGGTGATAGTCTCTAACAGGATGCACATCAAATATTAATTAAAGCATTTGAAAATAGTTAATCAAAAGCACATGTGGTTGCATTATTTGAAAATAAAAACCAAGTACAAAAACATTGTGTTTGTGAATTAGAAAAGGGGTTAAAAATTCAAGAAAAGAATAAAATAAATATAATAATATATATCACTGAGAATGCTTTACCTGATCCAAAAGAAGTTTATTCTAAATTAAAAACTATTATAATTTTTGATAATGTAATGTATCATCAGTATTAGGATATAGTGAAAACTTATTTGACAAGAGGTAGACATAATAATATCTGTGTATTTTATCTCAGTCAGTCATATTTTGAATTAGATTAAAGATCTACACAAATGAATTTTAATTTGTTGATTGTATGTAAAATATCTAATAAAAATATACAAAAGTAACATATTGCTACGATTGCAGAAGATAAGGATTTACAAGAATTTATACAATTTTGCTAAAAAGGTTGGAGCAAGAACTATTCGTTTATTACTATTGATTTAACTTTTAATGCTGCTGAAAAGCAATACAAACATAATTTAGACAATTTTTATATTCCTAGTAAATATCTAAAATAATTGTGTACAATAGTTTGTGGTAAATCTCCTAGATCCTCTACATAAAATAGCTAGATAACGGACCCCTTGTCCTCATAGGGCTTTGCCTTGCTTTAAAGTTTTACTTACAAATTTTGTTTTTGAAATAAAAAATCCCTAATATGTTAATTATAGTGGGTTGCAAATCGGTGTGAAATATTATATTTTAAGGTGTGAAGTGGTACATTCTGAAATATATAAAATAGATCAAGTTAAACTGCATATATCTATTCATACTACAACCAGTAAAAACAATTATTAACCAGCTCGTTGTATTTGAATGCTTATGAAGTGATCTGAAAATAATATTGGTAGATATTTAACTTATATTAGTCTAAAACCTAGTGAAAGTTATCAATTTCATAATATTAATATTACTGATAACATTAAAAGCAATACTGCTCATAGCGATGATCTTATTTATTTTAGTTATTAAAAAAACATATAATATTCTGATTTTTTATTTTACATCATTTGTTTTTAAAGAGACAGTAAAAAACAATATTGTTTATTTTTCAAGACATTATTGTTAAAATATCACATATTTTATATAAAAATTTCACTCTTTTATCATTTTATAACAACATATAGGGCACAACAAATAAAAAGTAACCTAGTACATGTAACTTTAATGGGGTGTCCAAAATTTACTTAATAATTTTTTTCCTTTAAAAGGAGTAAACATAAAATTTGAATCTTGTGAAAAACAAACATCAAAGAAAAATCAGAGTCGTCATCTTAAATCTGAAGCACATTTTAATGTAATAGAAAAAGGTGTTTCTTAAATTGAATGTCAGATATGTAATGTTCAAGTAGTAGATATGACTAAATGTTTTTTAAGTAATATCCACATTCAAAATAACAAAATAGCTCAGGTATCTATTAAAAAGACAATAAATATTGTATAGATTGTATAATTATTATTCTAAAAATATTAAAATAGTCATATTCAATCTCAAAATCATGTAGGTGAAGAAAAAATAACAAATAAAAGATAAAAGTAGTTCTTATTAAAAATGATTATTTTATTTTGTTTAAATCTAATGAAGCTTTTACAGGTGCATTTCGTACATTGAGTTAAGAGTTTAAAAACGAAACGAAAATAATTGAAATAGATAATATTTATGTATTATATAAAATTTATAATATTTTTAAGAAAAATCTTATAAAAAACCAATAAAACTACAATGAGTTTTAAATGGAACTTTAAAAAATTTATACCTTCAACATGAGAAAATGTACATCAAGATATGACCTATTCTTTTAATAATCAAACAATACTAAAAAAAAGATATTAATTCAGGTATTGCTAAATATTTTCATAAACTTCAAAATAATATAGAGGAAAAAGACAACAGTAAAGCCTATTATCTCTTCGATAAGATAAATAAAATAGATTTCAAACTAAAGGAATATCAACTTTTGAAAAAAGCATCTTATATAGAATCACCCAAATATATATCTAACAACAAACCATGTATAAATATCGAAAATGTAGACTCGAAATGCTTTAAATACTGTATGTTATATCTTAAACATTGAAATGGAATAAATACTCATCCAGATAGAGTTTCTAAATATTAAAACTCCCATTGGGATAGTAATTTTAATTTTACTGGACGAGAATTTCCTGTAACTTTTGATAGTATGCAAAAGTTTAGAATTCAAAACGATTCAATAATTAATTTGTATATTTTAGAAGCTGAAAAGGTTTTAAATTATGATTCGTGTTTACATAAAAATAGAAAATAAACCAATTATACTTGCTTTTATTAACTAACAAAGATGGTGAAAAAACTAGCAATGATTACGTATTTAATAAAGATTTATCAAAACTAGTTAGAAGTCAACTAACAAAAAATGAGAAGCTAATTTTCATTTGTAATAGATGTTTTTACCACACCCATGATGAAGAAGCTATAAAATTACATTATTAGGCATGAGATAATCATTTAAATGTTGTAAAGCAATCCTTATAATGCCATAAAACGATTAAAAAGCGTATATTTTCAAATTTGAGCATTTGGCAAATACGGTAAAGGCACCAATAGTTTATTATGCTGATCTTGAGTCTGTAATTATAAAAATAGATTTCATTGATGAAAACATGACTGAATGTAATAAAAACGTTTAACATGAGACATGTGCTTACGCGTTCACTACTGTTTGTCAATTTAATATTTATAATAAATTTCAAAAGTATGCACAAAAGAATACATATCAAACATTTATAGAAGCTTTTTGTCTGGAAGGTTATAAATTAGATGAAATATTTAAAGGAAGGTTAGATAAATTCAAATCACCTAGATTATCAAATGATAAAGAACAAATATATCCTTATAGTACAGTGTGTCATTTTTGTGATAGGGCTCTTATTGATGATGAATTAAATTATAAAGTAGGAGATCATTGTCATATTACTGGTAAATTTAGAGGTGCGGCTTATAATTTTTGTAATTCAAATGTTAGAACCTCATTAAATATACCATTTTTTTTAATTAAAAAAAATGATTATTAATTTTTTGTTAGGCAACTTTATAAGAAAGTATCAACAAATAAAACAGAAATAGTATGTGTTGTATTAGAAATTGAGCATCTAACAGAAACAAAATACTATTCTTTAACCGTTTGTATACCTAATACAAAAATTACATTTACATTTAAAGATTTATAAAAGTTTTCACATGCACTATTGGATGGGTTAGCATCTAATTTGAAAAAGCGAGATATTAAGAATTTTAAAAATTTGCTAGTATATTTTAAAGATAAACCAGTTGAAATTTTAGAATTATTACTACAAAAAAAGTGATTCCCTATTAATTTTCAGACTTTTTTAAGAAACTTTAGTACAATATATATCTTAGTTATGAGAATTTTAATGATAACTTGGAAGATAAAAATATTCCAAAAGAAGATTGGAAAAGAGGTGAAAAGCTATGGAATCATTTCAACATTAAAGCTATTAATGAATATATATTCAAGGATTATATTGAAATGTATTTAACATGTGATGTTCTAATATTAGCTGATTGCTTCGAATCATTCAGAGATTTATCTTTACATCATTTTAGTTTAGATCCTGCACATTATATTACAACTCCTGAATTTTCTTGAAGTGCTATGTTGAAAATTAATGGTGTTAAAATTGAACTTTTAACAGACCTAGATATGCTTTTATTGTTTCAGGTAAAAATAGGAGGTGGGTTATCAGGAATAATGAATAGAGATGTAAGAGCTTATAATCAATAAACTAGTAATTATAATCCTACCAAAGAGTCATCATTGATGCTTATAACTTATATAGTGATACTTTGTCATTGAATTTCCCTATTAATGGAAACAGAAGACAAAATAATTGATTTATATAACAATATAACAAGATTAGATATTAATAGTATTATTAAATATACATTTACAGTTGATTTAGAATAGACTAAAAAATGACATGATGCACATAATGATCATACATTGTTTTCTATGCACAAAACAGTTGAAGATAATGAATCATCTGATTCTCAACATGGGTTAAAAAAAGATTTAAGATATAAAGGATCTAAAAAATCAATAGCTAGTTCAAATGATAAAAAAGGACTAATATGTTATTATAGAATATAAGAACAAGCTACACAACATGAATTAGTGCTGACAAAAATTTATTCTATAGTTTAATATCATCAAAGTGCATGGTTGGAACCATATATTGATAGAAATACAAAATTAAGGCAAAAACCAACATCAGATTTTAAAAAAGATTTGTTTAATTTTATGAACTTTTTTGTATTTCGTAAAACAATAGAATATATTCTGAAAAGACAAGATATCAAATTTTGTACTTGTAAGAAAAAAGCTTTAAAATATGTTAGTAAAATAATTTTTAATCGTGCAAAAATATTTAGTAAAGATTTAGTAGCCCTACGTATGACTCAAATGAGCATATTTTTTAATAAACCAACATTTTTAGGATTCTTGTGTTTTAGAAATGTCACAATATAGGATGTAAAAATATGTGTTTGAACCTTTAAAACCCAAATGGGGTGTTTGCGTAGAAATAATTCAAACTGATACTGATGGTTTAATGCTTTATATAGGAACTAATAATTTCTATGAAGATATAAAGAATGATATTAAACTGTGGTATGATACTAGCAATTTAGAAAAATAATAATATATTTAGCTTACCTATTAGGAATACGAAGAAACTGGGTTGTTTTAAAATAGTAACGAATGAGAATATTGTCACGGAGTTTGTAGGATTAAGACCTAAAATAAGTTTAAATTCTATTACATGTAATGATAGGTTAATAATTGAGAAACAAGCTAAAGGTATACCTAAACAGATTGTTAATAGATATAACATTAAAGCTTATAGAACAATATTATATAATAAAATTAAACATCAGGTGAATTTTATTTAAATTAGATGAGAAATATTAGATATGTATACTTTTAATTAATCAAAAATTTACTTAGCTAATTTTGATGATAAAAGATATATTTAGGATATTAATGATATTTAGGATGGAAAAACTACGTAAGCACATAGAAATTATAGAATTAAGGTTAGGTTAGGTTAGGTTAGGTTAGCCTAGATTGAACCTAAACCTGAAGAAGAAAAACAATATTGTTTAGATTGTAAAACATTATTGTACTGAAAAATATTTTAAATTTTTAAAATTTTATTATAAATCTTAAAAAAATTAAGGTGAAGAAAAAAAACCAAATAAAAGATTAAAAAATAATATTTTTTTACAAAATGATAATTAAATATTGTTTAAATCTGAAGAAGCATCGGAAGATGCCTTTTTAACATTTAGTTTAGATTTAAAAAATCCGGCGCTTTGCGCCGGATTTGGCGACCAGGGGCACGAAGTTGATGCTGAGCTTGAGCGAACCTTTGCAGTAGCAAAAACAGTATCTAGGACGCTTAAGATTTTCAGAAAAACAGCTCGCAATTTCACTTAATAAACTGATTTCTTTTCCTTGCAACTTAAAAGTAAATACATGTTAATTCAGTTTGGTATTGATAAAAAATAGTTATTGTGATCACTGGCTATTGCCGAATAGGCAAATAACTGAAAATGTTCCATAATAAGAGATTCAGCAAAAGTCCAAACCAATCACTATACCACACTAAATTCATATGCAAAACTTCTGGCCAACTGACGATGGCGATCCTCATGTACCAGGCTATCAAACAGGAGAGTTACAAAAAAACCTAATGTTAAAAATATATGTTTACTTAATTTCAGAACTAATGGCATAGTTATCCTTAAAATAGTAAAATTTGTATGACGTCATTTACGGACGATCCCTGCATGCATACTAGTAAAATGATATGTTAAGGTTATATGTCAGCATAATTTCTAAACTAATGACAGTGAGGATTCCTAAAATTGTAAAATTTGTATGACGTCGTCAATAGACGATCCCTGCATGCATAATAGTAAAATCATATGTTAAGATTATATGTCAACCTAATTTCTAAACTAATTACAGTAGGGATCCCTAAAATGGTAAAATTTGTATAACGTCATTTATGGACGATTCCTGCATGCATACTTGTAAAATCCTATGAAACGGATATATGTCAACCTAATTTCTGAACTAATGACGGTGGGAGTCCCTAAAATGGTAAAATTTGTATGACGTCATTTGTGGTCGACCTCCGTATCACTTAGGATGTATATAGCTAAATTCATATTCTCGTTATTTAAATGTTTGGGTGTATTCCATTTGAAAAATAAAGCAAAACGCCGTTACCGTAACGTGACGGTTCCTTGGTATGCATATATGCCTAAATACCTGCCTCGATTTATAGAAAGTTGGACTTGGTCTTAGTTCTCCAGGAATGTCGAGGAAGAAGTGCAGTTGTGCTCAACCCCTAAGCCGCTTACTTAATGTTAATTTGATATCTTGTGTGTGTTGTTCATAAGGGAGAAAGTATTTGACATAATTTATGCCTAGCCCCTAAGTCGTTTATCCAATGTTATGGTGACTACAGGTGGGTGGGTGAGTCTGAAAGGATAATTCTAGAATAAAATTTTTAGAATGAGGAGCCCTTCACAACTGATGCTATTATTTAAATGGGTACGTGCATATGAAATTCCCCGTTCGCATTTTGTTTAACATCAGTGGAAATGAGTGGGTGGGTCAGAAAATTGATCAATTGAGATGGCATAGTTTGTGAACGCTCCTCAACATTCAATTTCATATGGATTTATACACACGGAAGGGAATGCTAAGAGTGAAAAGCGTACGGCGAACGAACAAAAAACGTAATTATACGTAGGTTCACTGGCATAGTAGAGACAACCGAAAGAGAAGGCTGGCAAGGATAAATTTTGCATGCAAACAATGGCAGTTTTATCTTTGCCAGCCTTCTCTTTCGGTTGCCCCTGCAGTTTGGTTCAACCGTTTTTAGGCTCTTCACTTTAAAAATTCTGACATGGGTCCATTTATCATTTTATTGTGGATAACTAGTTAGCCTTATTACAACCAAAAAACAATACAGACCTGCTCAGTTGCATTTCTGATTTTTTTAAAAGTAGTTACAAGCACATACGTTTATTATTGTGACCTGTAGTGTACGGCCAACAGACGGACGGACGGACAGACAGACATGACCATTACAATAGATGCTTAAGCTCAGCATCTAAAAACAAAACAATAATGACAGAAATAAATTGTAAAGATGTATTAAATAAAATTTGCAATATAATTAAAGAAAATCTTATAAAAACAAATAAAATTACAATTAGTTTCACACGGGACTTTTTGAATATTTATACCTTCAACAGGAGAGAATGTATATCAAGATATGACTTATTTTTCAATTAATCAAACAATATTGAAAAGAAGATATTAATTCAGGTATTGCTGCATGTTTTATCACATTTCAAAATAATATAGAGAAAATAAACAATAATGAAGCTTATTATTATCTCGATTAAAAAATTTAAAAAAATTTTAAACTAAAAGAATATAAACCTTTGAAAAGGTCGTCTTATATAGAATTATAAACGTGGATATTTATTAACAAAGCATGTATAAATATTAAAAATAAAGATCATAAATGTCTTCAATATTGTATGTTATATCATAAACATCAGAATGAAATGAACAAAGACCCGTCAGGAGTTTCTTATAATAATTATTCTGATTACGATAACGATTTTAATTTTAGTGGAATAGAATTTTCCGTAACGCTGGATAGTATGAAAAAGTTTAGATTACAAAATGATTTATTGATTAATGTTTATATTGTAGAAGGTTATCATGTTAATATTTATGATACCTGCTCACAGAAATATGGAAAAGAAAACCATGCTATTTTGCTTTTAATAACCAATAAAGAAGGAAATAGTCATTATGGTCATATTAAAGATTAATCAAAATTAGAAATCAACTAACAAAACATAAAGAGAATATTTTTATTTGTGATAGATAATTCCGCCATACTTTTAATAAAAAAGCATTACAATTTTAATATTTAGCATTTAATATTTATTTCAAAAATTGTAAAGCGATCCTGACAATGTCTGAAAATAATAGAAAAGCAAATATTTTAAAATTCATGAATTTCGGGAAAATGATAAGGTTACTGAAAATATATTATACTGATTTGGAATCTGTTATAAAAAGACTAAACCTTGTTAATTAAAACAGTACTAAAAGTAATAAAAACGTTAAACATAAAAAGTGTGCCTATGCTTTGACTACTGTTATTCGAATTATTATTCATAGTACATTTAAAAATTATACAAAATGTAGTAGGAAGGAAAGGATACAATTAATAAATTTATAAGAGCTGTTTGTATGGAAGGTTATAAACTAGATAAAATATTTAGGGAATGGTTAGCACAATTTAAATTACCTAAACTGTCTTATAATACAGACAAAAATTTTTCTAATAGTACAGTGTAATTACCTTATAATTCCACCAACAAATCATCATATCTAGCCCCTGTTGATGCTAAAAGTTTATATGATAATGCTATTAAATTGGAATTATCTTATTAATGGGTTTCAATTGTGAACAGAAGACGAATTTACTAATTTATATAAACAAATAACAAATATATATATTGACAGGGATATTGGATATACATTTAAAGTTAATTTAGAATATCCTAAAAAATTGAATGATTTGCATTGTGATTATTAACGTTTTCGAATGCATAAAACAGTAGAAGATGCTGAAATATCTAATTATTACCATACATTAAATGACAATAAAAATCATAAAGGATCAAAAAACCTAATAGCTAGTGAGGAAGATAAAATGGGTTAATCTGTGATTGTAGAACTTTACAACGAGCTTTACAACATGAATTAGTACTCTAAAAAATTCATTGTGTAATTTAATATAATCAAAGTGCTTAGTTGAAACTATATATTGATGTAAATACAAAATCAAAGCAAGAAGCAACGTCTGATTTTAAGACAGATTTCTTTAAACTCATAAATAATTCTGTATTTAGTAAAACAATAGAAAATGTTTTAAAAGACAAGATACTTGTTTACGTTTAATCAATCCAAAATTGGATTAGGTAATTTTGATAATAAAAGATATACTTTAGATGATTGTGAAACTACGTTGGAACAAGGAAATTAAAGAATTAAGCAGTAACAATGGTTTGAAGACATGATGTTGTTGTGGTGTTCAAACCACTAATTATCGTAATAAAATGAACTGAAATCATTAAAATACATTACTTTAAAAACATTAAAGTCGTTGTTATAGTCAAAGATGTAGTTGTATCCTTATAATTGGCAATGCAGAACCCATGTGAAAATCTAGATTGTGAAAAATAGAGACCAAATTTGTTAAAACTGCTGATTTTCGTAATAAAATACCTTGAAATCATTAAAATATGCTGCTTTTAAAAGAAGTGCTCGTAGTCGTTGTGTCGTTGCTGCGCCAGAACATACATTTCTCAACCACTTATATCCCATTAAATGCGATTTAATGTCTCATATCTACGTACAAACATGGAAAAGGTCTGTCAAGCCTACCCATTTCATCATTATAGTAACTTGGCAGAGCTGTTGATGACCATACTTGCTATAATTATAAACATGTACATGCAAATTCTATACACCACATCTAGGCTGACCGTCCGTACTGTTATGGCCAGTACAGTACTGGTTTTGAGACTAAAGGACTATGTAAAATTTTAAACTTAAACAGTAAAGTACATGTACTGCTTTCAGACTAGTGTCATCATAGAGTACTGGTTGCAGAAAGCCGTCACAGCATAAGTATATAAATTTTTCTTTAGGTTTTTGAATGACGAATGTTGTGTTGGACCCCATACAAATTCTTGTTTTTCAATACCTTGTACAAAGTAGAGAGAAGATCTGAAATATTAGCAACAAAACGACATAAGTAATTAATAAGTCCTAATAATTGTCGTAGTTCAGACACATTTGCGGGAGCTTCAAACTTTAGAACCGCTTTTACTGTTTTAATCGAGATGTACTTCTCTTTCAATAAATTATGTGTCCCAAATATTGAACTGTAGTGACACCAAATTCACACTCGTCCAAATTCAATGTCAAACTAGCCTTTTCTAGTCTAGCTAACACTAAATAGGCTTTTATGTCATGTTCCTCTATTGTTGCTTCCCACCCAATTATATTATCAATTGTGCACATTACTTCAGTTACATCGCGTAATATATCTATCATGCGACCCTAACACATTTCCAGGGCAGAGGTATTTCCAAACTAAAGTCGAAGATAATAATATCTTTTAAATAAAGTGATGAAGGTAGGTAATTTTTTAGATGAAGACGCAAGCTTAGTTGGATGCACAAAAATCATTACATTTAATTTTAAACGAGTATGTACCACCACTGAGCTGTCCTAAGGTATGTTCGGTTTATTTCATCTAGAACAATTCATGTTTAAACCTCTGGATTAATAAAGAAAAGGTTTACATAAATTCAGATACCCCCAAATTTCTTTCAAGTTATCACTATCGCAGCCCACCACTCAGTAGCTTCATTGGCTTCTTTAATGACCCCATTGCAACTATTTCTTTCAGCTTCTGCTTCAATTTTTGAAGTAAAGGAATAGCAACACGATTGTGAGTATGATGGGCATAGAGAACATAATAATGGTTTTAATGACTTTGTAAAGCAGATTAACCTCTACCAAACCTCAAACGGTTTTGAAAATTATTCCCTTAGGTTTGCATATGTTTTATGTTCTCAAACATTGAGGTTCCTTTAAATAAACTTAAATTCCTCACAAGCACAAACACTTAACAAACACTTAGACAAGTTACGCGCAATATATATGTTTTCTGTTATTGTTTTAGGTTTTTACCTCAACTGAGCTTTAAACATACCTACAATTTTCAATACTATTTTGACTGTTAAGAGCTAAACTAGTTTTGTCTAGCCAACCGGTCTTCTGCAGATGTTCATTGTAGAGAAAATAAGAGACCACAGTCACTTTAGCATTGTAATCTTACTAAAAGAAAATCGGTATTTGATTCACGGAAATAATTTTAGTCCAACGCTTTTCCAGCGCTTTTGCTTTACCACTTTGTACCCATCGCGTCACAGCGCGCAGAAACAGATTGTAAAGTTGTGTTTCTCCACTAACAGTTTTAGAAGCAGTTGTACGACACATTTTATGAAAATGTCCAGCCTTTCTACACTTTGTACCTACCTTGTCTTTTGCTAGACACATTTCATGAAAACTGGGATTGCTTACACTTAAATGCTGAGGATTGATACTTAGTAGAATTGTTACTTTGCCAATAATTCTGTCTCTGCTGACTGGAATTAATTTTCTGTTCAAAATCGTGCTTTGATTTCTTCTGTAGGTAGTAAACCATTTGCGTTTTGCCTGTCTGTAGCCATTCTTCTTGCTGCTTCTTCACAGCCTCTTGCTGACGGACGGTGGTTACTGCAGTTGCCAATGTTAATGCAATCTGAAGATTCAGTTGTTCTGACAGCTTTTTCTCACGCATGCCAACTACTATTCGGTCTTGGATCATTTCATCCAACAGAATGCCGTAGTTGCTCGACTCACTCAAAACGTGCTGCCTTGTGATGAAGGATTCCACTGTTTTTTCTTCTTACTGAAAACAGGAGTTGAACAAATTATGCTTATAAATAATTTTCTGTTTCACCACAAAGTGCAAGTCGAATCCACATTCATTTTTTGCAAAGCTCAAATTTAGTAGTGTCGAGCCAAAATGACTTCAAAATATATTTTTTTTAGGTCTCCTATGTGATATATTAAGGCGTTTATCTTTTCCTTTTCTTCTTTTTGTCAAGACTGGACGCAGTAAGACAGCGCAAAAATCTTTGTTTCCATCTCGGCCATGCGAAAGAATTTGTGAAGCTGGACGGATCCGGTGCAGCAGAGATGGTAAGCTAGAGCATAAGCGGAATCTGAAAGCTAAATTAAGCTAGAATTATATAGGCTTAATCTAAATCCGAATCTCAATTTTCGCACAAGGCTGAATCCGTAAGTTTTACTTTTATGGCTTTTGATTTTGGCTTTTTGCAGAAAATTTAATTTTGCAGTTTTGACAACTTTTACTATATTTTTCTAGGGAGTTCTCACATACGACGCCATTCAAATTCTTAATTTTTAAAACAAATCCGCCGGCAGTGTAGTTTCTTTAAACATTGCGTTAATGGAAATCGTTAGCATTATGTGTCCTAATGTGACTACCTGATTACTGTATATATAACTAATGGCGCCTTCTCTGTTACTTTATTTGTATAGATTTTGAACATGCTGAGATCCCACAACTTTATGTGGTTTTTGATAACGATTGCAGAAAACAGTCTTAACATTTACGAAGCCAGCATGTTTGTCTTACACTACAGACCGTAGTGTAAAAACTTAAAACCGTCTACCTGATTTTCTTTAAACTACTTTCAAACAACTACAAATGAGAGCAGGCAGTTCTGTCTTGTTGTTTGACTTTGCTCTGACTTCACCCTGCCATTTTGCACAAGCAAAACTGGTACCAAAACCACTTGTATTTCTAACCCTTTTCAATGCTACCAATAAAACATGTACCAGCGCTACTTCTACTAAGCTCACTCGTATCCAGCTAATTTCACCTAGCTGCTGTCATCAATATCACTCGTACCAGTACCACTTGTACCCTCTCAATTTGTTTTACCAAAACTCTTACTAGGCCTACTCATACCTGCGCTGTTCTCATCAAGCACACTCGTACCTGCTTCAATGGTGTCCCGCGTATTCTTGCCAAAACATCCCGTACCTAGCCTACTGTTTTGAGAAGACTGCGGCCACTAAGTTGATTTTATGTTAATCTTACCCCAAAAGCCTTAGTTTACAGTGACCAAACCTGTTCGTGGTACGCTTAGCATCCACATTAAGCCGACAGAGGACAAATCCAAATTTTTTTTTATATAATTATCACAATTTGAATACAAATATCAACTGTCTTAGAATTTTTAGCGTATAACAGAATATAGCAAAATAAATAATAAAATAAGTCGTTTAAGGCGTTTGAAAATATTTAGGTATGAAAATATTTAGGTTTTTTAACCCTGTTAGAACTAAAACAAACAGATTTGGCGTATTACAGCCCAGAGATGCTAAGCTTGAGCTACATTCGAAGCGTAAAGCTGAATTAGGCTGAAATTTAAAAAATGCTGACATAAATCCGAAGCTTGAACGGAAAAGTATATTAAAGTTAAATCCAAATCCGTATCCTTATGCTACAAGAAAGCTGAATCCCTAAGCTGAAGTTTTATGACTTAAAATTTCGACTTTGTGCAGGATAGTAACTAGAATTATTTTAATGAACACAGTAGCACCTTTGTGAGGAATGGTTAAATTATTACGATAATATTAATTTTATTCAGGTTTTTAGTTTAAAATATTTTTTTAAGCGGTCTCTTGACATTTATCCAAAAAAATAATTTGTGGGGTTTTTAAAATTCTAACCTTTTTATTTCGTTAAAAATCAGGGCGAATATTTAAGGCTCTATAAATTGTTTGGAATAATACTTTTAAAAAATATGAAACTCGAATAAATTATTAAAAACCCGAAAATTACTTTCTACCTAATGATCTTTATTATTTTGAAAATAGGACAAAAACTGACGCAGATATTGAGTTGCAAAATTTTAAAGTTAGTTTTAAACTTTGGTGGCACTTATAAGCAAGCACTCGTAAGTAAACTCGTAAGTAAACTCGTAAGTAAACACTCGTATTGGCGACATTTTAGCCAAGCTCACTTGTTTCTTGACCACTTGTACTAGCAAAATTCGTATCACGCAAACAAGCCTACTCGTATTGATGCTACTCGCAACTCAAACCTCTGCCGCTGTTACCGAGTTTACGCATGATCTGCCCACTTATGACTTGTATCACTAAAACCAGCACTTATTCCACTTGGACAAGCGCTACTCTTATCAAGCGTACTGTTAAGTACGGTTCTGGTTTACTTATGGGTGTAATGGTAAATGAGTATGAGTATACTTGTTAAGTAGAACCGTTGCTTAATCGTTGTGTGTTTGATGGTACTTTATTATATAGATAGTTTGGTTGGTTACTCGCTGTGGCTATGAGAGGCACAGTAGTTAGTAGTTAAAAGTTTGACTTCTCGTATTAGACTCCTGACTGTGCTTGTACACAGTAAAGAGCACAGCTCGACATTAAACCAGATACCATAAAGTGATCAGCGACTAACGGCTGATGGTTAGTTGTTTATGTGTTTACACTACATATAATCCTGTTGCAGCATCTGCATTTGTACTTCTATATTTTATTGCGTATGTATAAACCACGTCGTAACAGTACTTAAACAGTACGAATTGTGTTCTGCCTACTGCTTTTAAGGGCACCATCCGCGAGAGTTTTTATCTTAGCCGTACTACAATAACAACGTCTTCCCGAGATTAAAAGAACTTAAAGTAAGCTTAGCACTTTTCTCGGGACCGCTGTGGACGAGTCACTTGCGATGCACGGATTTGTTTTGGCTACGCTGAATCTAAATCCGATTTTTTTCGGCTTTTTTCAGCTTAGCCGAATCCGAATCCAATTTTTTAAATTTTGACTTAGCCTAATCCGAATTCAAATATTTGTAAAATTGAAAGCTGAAGCCGAATCCAAATTGTTTGTTTTTAGCTTAGCATTTCTGAAATTTCAGCTAAGCCAAATCGGAATTCGAATTTTTTTGGCTCTTGTTAATTTGAAATGCAAAATCAAATCTAAATCTGAATATTTTATGTTGTTAAAAGCTCAGTCTGAATCTGAATCTTTATTTTTCGGCTAACCATTCCTGCGGTACAGTAACTTGATAGGACGCCATAATAAATTGCACTTTAATTTTCACAGCGCGCCTTCGCATTAGTTACTAAACATATTTTGTTTCACAATTATGAACTTTGAAATGTTTATTATCAAAATTTACTTTCCTAACGCCAAGTGTCAGTGCGAAGCACGAAAATGTTAGAGTCAATTTTTAAGTTTTCACTAATTCACTTCAGTCACAGTCACAGTCAACCTAGCCAAAACTAAAGTAATGATCTTCAAAAAAGGCAATAAGATACGTAAGAAGAATAAGATTCTACTGGAACAGCAAAACACTAGAAATAGTCAACAAATACGTAAACTTAGGTGTTTCCTTTACTCAAAGCAAAATATGTAATTAAGCTAAAACTTACTTCTTCAGCAAGGCCAAAACGGCGCAATCAAATCTATTTGAACTTTTCTACTGTGCCAAGATAAAAAACATTGACATACATCTTAAACTCTTTCAATCACTAGTCAGCTTGATACTTATGTACGCAGCACCAATATGGGGACTGCGCTACTGCAAAGAATTCAAGACATTCCAGACTGTGTTTTTCCGGCGGCAATTAATTTAACAGAGCGCAAAATATCAGGCTGATATTATTCAAATCTCTGCTCAGATTCCTTGAGAAGACGTTAAACCCTGAAAAACAATATTACAAGAGCTGCTACCAAGAAATAATGAATTCTAAAGCCTCAGATCTTTCATATAGCTGGATGCACCAAACCAAAAAGATTTTTGCAAATGCACAACTTGAGCAAACTTTCAAAAACCTAAACTATGAATACCTAAATAAGCACGGAAAGGAAATTGTAGTAAAATATACACTCAGTTGCATTAACAATGACGTTTTTAAAATGCAGAGCTGCAGCGCATTGACACCCAATGCCAGTATCAAAACCTATGCACTAAAATCGGAGTTTTAAAGATAAACATAGATTGCAACATGATAAACTTTGTACCAAATCTAAGAACTGGATTCTTAAAAATTGTACTAAGAGAAAAGGCAACTAACCTTAACGGCATGAACAAGCTATGTAAAAATGCAAAACTAACATTTTAGCTGTGTGGAAACAGGAAAAAAGACATTTTGCATATAATTATTGACTGCCTACACTATAAACCCACCCATAAAAAATTTCTTAAGACACTAGCCACAAGCAAACCAACAAGAGATAACCTCTCATCGACAATTCTCAGCCGCTACCCCGACGCAGAAGGATTTGGACAACTATTCAAGTTTTGGAACGATGCTCTAGGAATCAAAAACTTCTATCTCAGCTGTGTTGAATTAACATTGCTTCTTTTTCCCCGCATTAAAACTTAACAACCACACACTATATCACGCAACTCACTATATAATACTTTATCTTAAAGATTATCATTATGCTAATATACTAATTACTATTCTATTACCCAGTGTTAGACATTTCACAGAGAACGAAGGGGTTTTTTGAAGAATTTGGCACTACAAGGGTTGTGAGGCATTAGCTTTTCGTTTTTGAATGTCTGACACTGCTATTACCACTAATTATTTACTACTTAAAATGAAATATGCAGTGTAAACCTAATATTACTCTATATTATAATGATAATTATTTTTTAAAACGCAGCTTTTAACACTGTTTATTTACAGAACAACTAAGCAAGACACACAAAAAACGTTTTACCAACAAAATATTATTAATTACTAAGGATGTTTAGATCAATTTGTAAATAACCACTTTGTAAAAACTTAACATTGTTGTACGGGCTAACGCTAAATCGACCTGATGAATAAATTATTATTATTATTATTACTAATGCGTCACTTATTGAGTAAATTACTCTATCACGGTAGTTGTCCTCAGACTCCTAAAAGCGTAAAGCCAAATTAATTCTAAATTTTATTTGAGGAAGGTAACAGAGTTACTTTTTATATTTACTAGTTTATAGAAATTTATTTAAAGAGAAACAAATGCATAATAAGAAGAATTAACGTCCTAAGATTAACAGAATGGAAGGAATGGGGAAGGGGAAAGAGAAATATATATTTTGGGTAACCTGGGCCTAGATAGTATGCAGCAAGGGATGCAGCGAGTGCTGAAAAGATAGAAGAAGAAGACTGGTTGGTATTAAGATAGGTAGGCAGTAATAGGAGCACTGGTTTTGCATGATTAAATGCATGAATGCAATGCAATAAGTAGGAAAGGAGGAGCGAAAAAAACAATATGGTACGTATGTTCTAGTAGTAGTAGGAATAAAAACTTGGATAATGTGATGTTATGTTACTGAATGTAAATTAGTGAGACAGAGAGAGTGCTAGAGTGCTAAAATATATTGTATGCTCTTTTGTATGAATGTACCTAGGTAGGTACTAAGGATAGGACTCCATTGTTTTTAATGTGAGCCCAGTAATGTAGAAAATTCAGGAAAAAAATGATTACAAAAAATAATTAAATCGATAATTGTGGGTGGGTACGTACATCCACGTGCATATTGCCCGGACGAGTGAGTGGAGAGATACAGCGATTTGGAAACATTATGGCGCGCAGTAGCAATTATCGATCGCATGTTTATTAAAGCTTTCCCTTCCCCATAGCATAAAATTTAATATATGCTCAGTGTTCCCTGTAGTGTGTTACCATTCTTTAATGACCAGTATTCTACCAGTGTAGCCCACTATTGTCCTATATTTTACCAGCATTTACCACTACTACTGTAACTTTGCCGGATTCGTTTGCTTTTCGTTCGGTTTAACATTTTATTGACTATCTTTTAAATTGACTTTGTGTTTTTACTAGGTAGAAACGACAAAGTTAAATCCTTTTACGCATTCATATATTTGATTTTGGATTTTTTCTAACTATTACTGTTAAAATATAGATCTTATTATACAGATTAATAACTTAAAGAATAGGCATTATTGATTATACCTATAAGACATGCTAAATATATATACATAATTTAGATGGAAATCATAGGCATTGCTATGAATCATATGGTAGATGTGAAATTGCACATCCTACACATATTATGTAATCCCGTCCATGGTAAGGAGGGATTCAGCACATTGCAGATTAATTATTATTTGGAATGTTTACTTTAGCAATCACATTGGATTCATTACAGATGCATTAGATCTTATCTAATGATCTTTTCAGTTAAGTAACAAATTGTAACATCTACATTAATATGGAGATGAATATTTGAATATTATTTGTGACTTTAAGAAGTCGACTTTGAGATGCCTTTCCATAAGAAAGCATTAGCATTGTTTCATGCTGACGATAGGGAAACTGTCCCACTCGTCATTCTTCAAAGAGTAATTAGTTTTTATTACTTTATTGCCGTAACCCAGGCACAGGATATTTCCCAATACAGGATGAGTGTGACACATTCTCACCTCTCATCTTCCCTATGTTACTTATTATTATAATGTATCATTAGTCGAATATACATGTAAACATTTCATTACCAAAATCATACAACCGAGCTCACTTTAAACCTGGAGAAATAAAGAGAACAATTCGAGACTGAGAGCCAGAGCTACCACTGGTCTTTACTTTTGGTTCCTCCGGAACATTTTACATTTCACTCGCATTCAACTCATAGTTTATTATGGAGATTGGAGTTTTATTCATATATTATTACATTTCATAAACTCATCTTCGTTTTACAAGTTATTAATTACATATTTGGCTTTTTAGATGCTGAGCTTAAGCATCTATTGAAATGGTCATGTCCGTCTGTCCGTCCGTCTGTCTGTAAGTCTGTCTGTTGGCCGTACACTACAGGTCACAGTTTTGATGAAAATTACTTGCAACTACTTTAAAACAATCACAAATGCGACTGGGCAGGTCTGTAT
>JAQFZE010000712.1:0-23099 GCA_034695245.1 Dicyrtomina saundersi | reverse complement strand
TCAAAAATTTCAAAATTTACTACTAAACCTGTCAAAGTTAACAGCTTAACCTGTTGCCACGGCCTAACTACATTCGTCTAAGATCTTTTCTAAGCGTGTATAAATGACCGTGTAGGTTGACTAGGTCAAAATTTTAACCACAGCTTGGTTGGTGTCACTTACTCGCCTTAGGATAATCTTCCAGGTCGTAAATCAGTATTCTCTTTATGACATAATTTTCCTATTTCACATTTTAGTTGTGCATGTGAAGTAACTCATTATCTTCAATCTGCGAACCGTTCATATATTTCATTCTTCACGATCTTCTCCTTCAACATGGGAACTGACGGTAATACATTTGTAATGATTGATATAATATTATTTCTTAATAATGTTCGGCGCCGCCGTGTGTCAGGCCGTGGAACTTCTGGTATGGCAGCCTGACAATAAGATTCTTGTTATTGAGAATCTTACTGCCAAGCCGGTACCTCCATGAATCAGGGCATGGTGATGCCCATTTTCATGATATAGTATTAAAATGTTTTACCCACCATGGTAAACGCTGCACCAAATAAAATTTTCACACTGCTGTATTTTAGATTGACTTAAAAGCCACACAAAATTTCACAAAAATATAAAACTTGACTTTATTTAGTAGATTTTGGTATAAGCATTGTCATGTAATAATGATTACCTATTAATTAAGTATATATTATTTGTAAATACTAAAAATATTGTGTTGTACAGAAAGGTGTTAATCATAGTATATATGATAATAGAAGAAAAATATGTCTTTTTCAATACGTACAAAATATACTATATGCTATACGAAATGGTAACGTCATGTCAATTTAATGTTGTTTGTACTGTCTTCAAATCAATGTACATATTTAACTCTTTTTACACCATCGTGTGGGCTCAGTGTACTCCATGTACCTACTTATTCTATCCCTATCGTATCATATTACACGTAAAACTCTTTAAGTAATTAATATGGATCACAGTAAGTTATAATGTATCTTCTACAGAAATGCAAAACAAATGCAGAGATAACAATTTTATATTATGTAATTAAATGTAGTAATGATTAATACTAATTAAAATATAACGTTCTAATAATAATAATTACTCTCGTTGTGTATTTAAAGGTGAGCGACAAAGTAAACTGTGTGGAAAACAATGAATGAAAATGAAAACCAGGCATTTGGAAGGAATGTAAAGGCACCCGAAGAAACATCAACAACAACATCATCAATTTGATTTATCCTACTTCGCTCTAGAAATTTCTCTAACTCATCACCATGGTTCTGTTGATTATTATAATTAGTGTAGTACCAGTCCAACGGTTCTTCTCGATTCCCAATAATTACTGGCGGGATGAGTTGCTGAGGTTGTGAAGGCTCATTTTTCCCACCACTACTGTGATAATTTGGTTGGATCTCTGAGCTTCGATCTGTTGTATCTTGTGGAATTTGGTAGTCATTAGTGGTTGAGCTGACAGCATTGATATTAATATTGTGGCTCGTTTTCCTGGGAAATGGGGCCGAGTTCACGTCATCCATGGTTATTTTGGTGATGGTCGGTTTCCCAAGGGGACGTCGAGGGTGAGCATCACTCGGTGGATGATTTCCCAGTCCATATGGATTCGGATTTTCATTCTGTATCATACCTTCATCCACTTGACTGGCTCGAATCGTAGTAGTACCAATTGTGGAGAAAAAATTTCTCAGAGGTCCAGGTGACCCTGTCGGTGAGTTTACTAGTGGTGTATCAGTGGTCGAAGGAGTTGCTGTGTCGATAGGTGCGGAAAAATTGAGTGGGATATTATCCATAAAATGGCCGTGTGCGTCACCTTCATGATTGCCCATGCCGCCAGTCATATTATCTCGGTCGGAAAACATTCCCCAGAAATCGGAAAGTGAAAATTCTTCATCTGTCGGCCGGTCATCCCCATTGTCCTGCGTGGTATGCATGTTAATTGGAGTGTAGTTTTCCTCTTCCTCATAGTCTACTGGATGATTGGACGAAGGGCTTGGTGACGGCGCGAGGAGATCATCTGGACGAATTGAAGTTTCGACAATCACATCTTTTGGAAACCCTGGTGGCGACGTACCCCTCATTTTGACATGCAGACCAGGTAGTGGTTTCGGTGTCGTACTGTAGCTGCTGTACGAGGCGGAATCTGCGGAATTGTTGTCATTCCCATTTGAAGTGTCATTGTATTTATTCCCATGCGCTCCACCGCCTTTTTTATTCCCTGAAGAAATAGTATGGAAAAATGGCTCGATTGGAATAAAACCTGTTTCAGCTGTCGGATATGCTGGATGCCAAGATGGCGGTCCTGGTGGCCCTTTGGAATCTCCTGCAGGGAATTTTATCGGACGACCACTCTTGTTGGATCCGGATAAAGGAGAAACAGCTTTCTGGACGTCAGCACTCCCACTTGGAACTACATTTGTGTCGGAGAATGGATTTAAAGGAATGTATGGTTGAATTGGCTTCCGTGGTATGTACTCGGGTGGCTGATAGACAGTCTGTGTAGGCCTTCCATAATCCGATCCTTTGGATGGTCTATCAACCCAAGCTGCCGGAAGAGGGTCCGGTCCTTTATTTCCTGAGTTAAATCCACGGTCAGTATCATCCTGTTTATTTGAATTCGGCGTGGAAGGATCTGCCAGTGTGACGCTGGGAGTGATCCCCAAGTTCAAACCAAAATCTAAACTTGGCAGCGGGAAGCCAAAGAGAGTGCCAAGGGCACCAAATCCTGTCGATTTTACTGTATCTGCTGATGAACCCTATTGTTCCAAGTAAGAAAAATTATGAAAATTAAACATCTCTTTTTTCAAGTCACTATTTATGAATTAGGACGAATTTGGAAGAATTTTTAAAATTACCTTAGAGCTTCCGCTACTCGCGTAAATTGTTGGCGTGTCTCCAGGAGTGTAGTCCGAGTCAGTCATTTTATCATCTTTAAACACGAATGTAGAATTGTAATAGTATAAATATTTGAAAACGTAAAATACTTATATTTGTGCCTCCTCACCTTTTTTCTTCCTAATGTCGTTGGCCTCACTATCTGCGTCGTTGAAATCATTACTATCCACTGGATTTGTTCCAAAAAATGGACGCTCATTGTCCGACAGAACTGGACGGGGCTTCCGCTTTGATTTGGGAAGTGTAGGGCAAGGTTCATCTTCATATTTAGTGGGTGGGATACCTCTGCTGATTGCATTGCTCATGCAAACCATTCGACTGGGCCGGACATCTTTCACAGGTTTACCTTTTAAGTCAGGGGGCGTGTCACACGTTGCATCTACAAGCTCTTGCACTGCTTCTCTTGTTACTAAGTTTCTCAACCAAGTTAGCTCACAGTCACATGCGATCGGATTTCCTACGTTTCAAAATTCAAGAATGTAGAAAAGCAAGGACTAAGTAATTTAAGGGTTAGGGATCGTTATTAAATTATATCATCGGTAGGGTCATTGGTTCTAAGTAGGGTATTTATGAGTTTAAGATAGCCCTTTACGCAATGTTACATGGGGACGACATGGGGATGGGGCAGTCCTAAAAGAGTGGCAATTTTGGTGACATCATTTATGGACCATCCCTTACTCGTTCTAAAACCAAGGCTGCTACGTATTTTTACGACGAACATACGCATATTCATAACCATAATTAATAATTATCACGAGCTCACCTGAAATATCCAAGAATGCAATATTGTTCTTGAGTTTATAAAACACAGACTCGTACAAATGCATTAGATGATTATTCCGGACGACTAACATTTTGAGTCGACTCATGCCGTCAAACACTCCGACTGGAAGGCGGCAGATGCCGTTGTCGTTCATCTGATAGCAAAGTTATATGTTTGAAAAAGAATAGATTAAGTAGAATAACACATTATATAAAAAAAATGCTAAAAATCATAAAAATACAATCCAAAGTCTTCGTCTTAAAAAATTAAATAGACAGAATACCCGAAGTTCCACGAGCCACTGTAGATGCTTCAAAGCTTTAGAGTCCACTTCTCGAATACGATTAAAACTCGTATCTAGAACCTCGAGGGAAGTTAATGGGAAAAGCCCCATTCTAGATATGGAGTCAAAATTATTATGACTCAAATTTAAATATTTCAAAGCACCCGTCTTGTCAAATGCTCCATCTCCGATACTTTCCAAATCATTTTCTTGTAGATCAAGTCCATCTAATGCATTCAAATCTGAGAAGGCTACATTCCGTATTGCTCGTATTTTATTTCTGCTGAGACGCAAGTAAATTAAACGTGGAAGTGCTTTAAATGTATCCTGCTGAATTTCTTCTATTTCGTTACCATCCACGTCTAGAATTGTTATTGCTTCGAGACCCTGGAAAACGAAAAAAAAACATTTTTTTTTAATAATTCAAAATTAGTACTCTGTATATAGTCTAGAATACTGCTTATAAAAGTAATTTATAAAAAATGATTAAATAGCTCACCTCAAACGTTTTCGGTTCAAGTGCCTTGATTCGATTATCATTAAGATATAATTCGACAAGGTTATTACATCGTGTGAAAGTATCGTGTTCAATTTTACCAATTTGATTATGACTCAAATCAATAACTTTCAACGTAGGGTTGGATTTAATTAAATCAGGAACAACAGTGAGAGCATTATTTGCTAAATCTATAACCTGTAGTTTGTCTGAGTTAGATAAAACCCCCTTCTCCACAACACCAATCCTATTCTCACGAGCTTCAAATTTTTCTAAATTTGCTAGATTTCTAAAGGATCTTCCTGGTAGACGATTTATACGGTTGGAGCTGATATCAATAGACTTCAATTTAACCATATCGTCAAAAGCTACATCATCAAACCGGCTGATTTGATTAGAAGACAATTTTAAAGATTCTAAGTTCCTGAGTCCTGTGAACATCTTGTCATGGATTCCAGCAATGGAATTATGCTTTAAACTTAATTCTTTCAGATTTTCCATTGACCCAAAGAAATTGGGTGGGATGTAGTTGATTAAATTGCTTTTCAAGCTTAAATCTTCCAATGATTTTAAATCGTTGAGCAAGCCACTTGGTAAACTATTTATTCTGTTATTGGCTAAATTGAGTGACTGAAGACTCCTAAGTTCACGGAAAGTTCCACTTTGTATATTATCTAAATGATTTCTACTTAAATCCAATTTATTTAATTTTGAGAGTCCAAGGAGAGCATCTTGAGAGAAGGAGTTGAGACCATTTCCGGTTAAGTCAAGAAGCTCTAATTCTTTACTATGACTGAAAACACCTTTGCCAATCATTTTAATTGAATTATAACTCATGTCCATTCTGGCAATCCTTGGTATTCCTTTTAGGGCCACATTTGACAAACTTTGTAAATTGTTATTTGAAATATCCAATTCTTTTAAGGATGGAATATCCCAAGCTTCTCCATCCATTGCTAAATCCCGAATTGAGTTATTTCGCAGACTCATTTCTATTAAACTTGGAACATTATTGAAGGCACTTTGTTGTATTCTGGTGATTTTATTGTCACTCAAATCTAGTCGTTGAAGTTGTGTGTGGTCTTGAATTGCACCTTTGGGCAGTACTGAGAGACCATTTTCTCCTAAATCCAAAAATCGCAGGGATTTCAAGGAACTGAGCACTTCTCCGATTTCATTTGCTGTTCCCAGTAAATTTCTTCTCATTCTGTATAAACATTGTTTTTAAATGTCACTCATTAAACAGTTTCAAAAATTTCAAATATAAGCTATACCAATAGCCAGCTTTTTTTTACTTGTACCAAGCCTAAGCCTAATGTATTCATGAGCAATATGTATTCTTATGTTGGCATACATGTACTAATTGTAGCTAAAGTAAGTATTTAATTACCGAAGTTCCTCTAAAAGTGGAGCAGTGTCAAAGAAATTCGCGGGCATATTTCTGATGAGGTTATCACTCAAATCAACTTTCCGTAAAGCTGGAAGATGTGTGAAAGATCTGGTATTCAGCTGTTGTATTTTATTAGAGGCCAAATTTAGCATTTGCAGGGTTCTTAGATTTACGAAAGACCCTTCAGGAAGAACTTTAAATTTATTCTGCGATAGATCCAGTGACTTGAGGGATGACAGCTCTTCGCAGGCTCTTCCAACCGCAATTGAATCATCAATGTTATTGTTTGACAGAGAGAGTACCTATGGGAAAGCGTTTAATTTGCAATTAGTAGTCATTCCTTTACTTGAACGCTCTAAAAGGTTAAAAAAATTCTGAACTCTTTCAAAAAAAGTGGGTAATATCTTGAAGTGGAAGTACGGGGAAGTGGGATTTAGTACTTGCATTGATTATAATATTAACTCATACTACGTCATTAAATAGAAACAAGAAAAAACTGTTATATATTTTGTGATTTCTGCTGATCATATCAAATGATCTTTTTTATAATTTCTTTCATTTTCTTGAACATGTGTAATTTATTTTAAATTGCTAGCTTATTTAGTCTTCTCTCATAAAATCCTGACTTATTTTGATAGTGTGTTTAATTTTTTGTGTGCAGGGCAGTATCATAAAAATTAATGAAGTATAAAATGAAGTAAAACAGCTAGACGCAAGAAGTGTATCATTATTTTGTTGTCTTGCTGGCTTGCAAAATTAGTTTAATAAAAACACAGTTGACATTGAGTTTTTTAAGCGTATACGGGTTTTCACGTGCTCAAAAATGGAATGCAGTTCAAAGAATCCGAACAACTAAGTAATAAGCTGTTAACAAGTTATAATTTTAATTGTTTAACCTACATTCAAGTAGATCATAGCAAAGTATTTGTGGCGTAGAAAATACATCAAATATATGCTTTTCTTTGTAAAAATAAGTTTTTGAAAAATGTAAACGCAAACGCAAGAGCTCTGCGTGTAAAATCTAGATATCTAGAGCCTCTATATGTCAACGACTGCGCGATTAGCAATAACTACACCTTTGTATTGTATTCTTAATATGTAAAAATAAACGCCGTAAGCAATCTGGGAAAGCATTAATTGTGTGTAGTATCTCTTTCTGTCTTCTTGTTTCAAAGTATTATAAGCTTATAATAATTACACTCATGATGTGCACAATAGTATGCAGGCTATGTACGTTCTAGTGGAGTAAGCTAAGTAATGCGAGCATTCCCATTAAAAACGACTGGGGTGAGACTGACCTCTAATTTGGGAAGTAGAGCGAAGCTACGACGTTGAATTAAATCTATACGATTTCCGCTAAAGTTTGCAAGAAGAAGAGTTTCCAATGGACCAAAGATACCCTCTGCTAAGGAGCCCACATTCGAGTTAACCACATGGATTTGCTTGACAGACTGCATGGAGGCAAAGGCACCCACGGGGAAGCTGGAGATGAGGGATCCATCGATTCGAATGTGCTTGAGTCGATTTAAACCATTAAATCTGGGAAGGAGACGGATTTGACTTCTTTCTAAAGTAAATGCTTCCAGATGTTTCAGATTCTCAATGGAATCAAATGGAAAATCGACTAGTTTATCTTCAACAATGTACAGCTCTTCTATGGAGTCCTCCAGACCAGCAAATGCATTTCTGGAAATGGCTTCTAAACCATTGTTTCGCAATAAGAGTCTTCCAATCTATTTTTTTTTAAACAATGATTTTTTCTTGGCATTTCTTTGGCAAACAAATACATACATATCCTACACAAAATACAAACTCAACCTTAAATTTTACTATTAATATCATAAATTTGGCATATGAATCATACACGCAGTGCTCCGAAGGCCCTGGCTGGCAAAGTAGGCATTCGATTATTCTCCACTATGAGCTCATCAATGGCTGGCATGCTCCTCAGCTTCATGAGGTTCTCTAACGCTCCGTTTACTCTCTCCAAGTCACTATGACTGCACCTGTTGTGTGTTTGGGGGATTCACAATAAGATACCAAATATCCAGAAATGTGCGTCTTTTCAAGCAAAACATGACCATGACTTTTTTTACTCATACTTTACATATATATAAGTTACAACGACGTGCAAAGGATATCCTGTATTGCTCAGTAAACAAAACATTAATCCTACATTTTATTTCTTTCTACATCTAAAAGCTTATCGACATCGTCCTTTGGAAGTTGCAGTGCTTATATCCTAATTGAAGATGCAGTACCAGACACGAGGAGTATTTTTTAAATATGCATCCCTATGCAAAAAGTAGTATGTATAAGGATAGAGGGGAGGTAATCGATTATTTCAACATGTAAAATGTCTTACCCTTCTAAACCTTTTACACCTCATAAACCAAATTATTATAATTACATTTATTTGGTAATGTTTATACTTCCTATCATTGTATAATAAATCCATAGCAAACGTTTTTTGATTAAACGGGACAAAATGTAGAGCTCCGGTTTCTTTTTTCAAATTTGGTTATCTACTGGACCGATTATGTAGTCAGACTATCTGTCATTTTAAGATTCTTAACTTATTGCTTGAATTCTCAAGTAATAAATTCGCTGAGAAAATTTCATCCGTTCACTAAAAAAAGGTCTAGAACCTCACAATGTGTAAAATCTCCTCGTATAATTAGTAAAAAGATTTTAATAAATTGGAAGTGGAAAGAAACGTAATATAAATAGTCGTTTCCAGTGTATTTAAAAAATTATACATGTCTGGTATTAGACCTTCACGGAAATTAATTTTATTATCAATACGTGTTGTGCGACTTACAGTTTTTTATGAAGTGTTTATTTATATAGCAAGTACCTCGTATTTCTATTATTATAAAATGTCTGCGAATATACATAAAAAATAATATTTCGTTATAAATTTTTTTAGAAATGCATAACATGTACTTAGTAATATGTAGTATTCATATTCATTACGACTTTAACAACATACATCCTACGTGACTACGTGTACATACTACATAATTTATACTTAGTTTCAATAGAATTTATTTCTACACTCTACAATCGTGTATAATACACTCAGGATTATTAAACTTACCACACTTGGATTTGTTCATTACGTCCCCGACACCTGCAAGGCATGATATCTTCCGGTGGTGGACATTTATTTCCATGAACAAGTAATGGAAGGATGCCCAGCACCCAAAATATTTTCATTGTCCCTGCACAACCCCCATTCAAAACAAAACGTGTCTATATTAAATTCAGTTGCCAGCATATATATATATATAGGTTCAATAAACTAAAGAATAAAAAACAGTAGAGCAATATGGATAAATAAACTATAATTTTTAACGAGCAATTAACACAATTTAAAAATTGTGTAATGCTGCACATAACCTCTTAAAATGGCTGTATGTACGCTCAGCTAAATTACATAACTATTATTACATTTTTACAACTACAATAAATAACAATATTGCAAAAGCGCACCCTCGTTTAATTTAGATTAAACTATTTAACGATCTCTAGTAATTTTTTTATTCATCTTCAATAAATTCTAATTGAGTCATTCTTACACTAGAATCCAATTAAATCCAGTCCAAATTACTATCAAATGTGGACAATTTAATTGCATAGCGCGCTTCCGGACATTCAAATTTAGAAATCATTCTCTGTGGTTGCAATTCCCGTTGTAATTTATTTAATATATAATAATAATACATACTGTGCATATTTTTGTATTGAAGAGTAATCTCGGAATCAGATTCTGAGTCTTACACACATAATATTATTGTATTTGCATACAAATATTTAAAATCGTTGAGCTCTTGAGCTTCTCATACAGTGTGACTTCATCCATGCATGCATGTATATTCATAGTGTGTACCGTATGTTTCCTAATAGTAGACCCCGCCTACTATTCAAACTTGAACATGTTAGGCCCGCTTTTACTAAAAAGGACGCGCCTAGTCAAAGGAAATATACGGATGTAACTCTGTTCTGTTCTATTTCTGTAGTAAAGGATATAAGATTATCATATAAAATTTAACTGTTGTAGAATTTTACTAATACTAATAATGCTGAGTCTGTCTGATTGTAAGGCTGTCTCAGAAATAATGAAATAGAAAACTCTTGAGACTCATCGTCAAAATAATATGCAATTTGCAGGGTGTACAAAGGATGTTCTTTCTACATTTTGCTACACTTTTAACTACACAATATGTACTCCGTACGATTAGTGATACGATAGCTTTGATATTTATCACTAGGCAGACCACAAGACCAAATCCTAGGCTATAGTATAGCAAACAGGTGCCGTAGCTCATTCTTATATATTTGTAGCATACAGTTAAATATCATAATACTGATTATACTGTATAATTATTAATGTGAATGATAATCGATTTTTTAAATGCAAACTAAAATCAACATATTTTTTACACGTGTATATAACTTCCAGTAAGGATATATGATCATATAAGCAGTAGTACAGATATTAGCTTGGATTTTGACAATATGTGTATGAAGCTTCGTTATTTTCAAAAATATTTAAAGCGAGTGTCGTTATTAAGACGACACGCTTATGTACATCAACACAAACAAGTCTCCTATACATACGTATAGGCCCTTTGCAATATACCTGTTACAGGTGCATTCGTAAAAGTAATCTTTAGTTCTATTTAAATATGCCTATCTACATACCTACTTCAAATTTCATAGCAGAACTGATAGCTGAGTCTCAGCTTGGCCTTATAGCATAACTTAATGAAATTTCGTTGGATCTTGCCTTGTGTTTTGTTGTGTTGTGTTGTATTGGAGTATGCCTCTCTACGAATTTACACCGCACAGATGGTGGTCCTGTTTTGTTGACAACATTAACGTTAGCGTCAACACATATATTATTGTCTGCAATCCTGTCTTTTTTTCAATTTCATTTTGTAGAAGAAGAAAATCTCATGATAGGAGTGCATTGAAATAAATGAAATGCAATACAATTCAAACCTTTTGATGTATAACAGGAGTAAAGCGCTTATATGTGCACCCTAAATGTAAGCATCTAATGTATTACTAACGAACCCTTCTATTTGCCAATGCAACAACAGGCTTGATATAAAAAAAATCCACCTTAAATGTCCGAATTTGGAGTTATCCAAAACTAATTTAAAAATAAAGTTATTTGTGTATAAAATTTCTACAATTTTTTGAATTCGGAACTATACAAAGCGATCAAGTTCAAATTTAATAAGGAGTATAGATATGAGCATGAACTATCCTCAACAAAAAAAATAGTTTCATTGGAATCTAATTTTGGTAATCATGCAGCTTGAAAGTACAACCGCGATGCACAATTAGGGATGGAACACATTTAGGCACCTTACTACTACAGGCACAGCCATGCAGATTCACAAGCACTATATATATTACATGGGGATATGGATATGGATGTAACTACTATTTTCATCTTTTTTTCTACTTTTGATGGTTCAATTCCTTTTTTAGAAAGTCTTGCTCATCCTTTACTCAATCCTAATGTATTTGATGAAGGTATAGCTCATTTCTTTAAGATTTAGACTCATCCCTGACATAATTAACGATTGCGATTAATGACGACATATTTCCATTTCCATTAAATGTATACTAATGCCGACATTATGTATTAATTTGACTTACACATGAGCCCAGATGACGCAGAAAATCTTTTTTGAAATTGATATAAAAATCACAAATCATGTATTTTACTGTGCTGACCGCTCAGTTCTCGTCCCGCAGCGACGCTGCTACTTAAAAGGCTGAGCCTTTAACTTCCATGTACTTAATTTTGAAATTTTGCTGGTTTATTCTGGTTACGGCAATGGCAATGGCTGTTCAATGTTCTTTTGTGTCTCGTCTCGTGTTTTGATTGTTGGTTTTACAGTTCAAATAATGATGTTATAAAAATCAAATCAGAATCAGATTATCGATATCACAGCTGAAAAAAATCAATAGGATCAGTTGTTAGGATTAAATCAAGACCATGCATATATAGCAGAGATTATTACAGATCAAGAACGACTCAACTACCTTAATATTTTACTACCTCACTACAAACCAACACTCCTGACTTAACAAATCTTGCTGTTATTATTGTGCATTTAAAAAAATTACAGTTGCACCTCACAGTCCTACTTTTTCCCAATCGCATCTCGAATCACAACTTGGTCAGTCTGAGTATTTTTTGCTCTCTCTCTCTCTCTCTCTCTGATTTTTTCAAAAATTCTCTACAAAAACTACCAAGAAATATTAAAAAATGAGTTGTGCAAAGTTACAAGTATAGATGCAGTCTTGACATCTTGAGTGAATCTTATTACAGACAGCTAGCTGCGCTTGTAGCAGTCAGTATGTACTAGAGCTCTGTAGGCTTACACAACATAGTAACAACCGATGCCGATATTATTATTATCTCCTCAGAATATTTTTGCGTTCCTAAAATCCAATGCTAAAATGTGTAAGTAAATACCGTGGCGCATATCTGTATCTGTTTTTCACTATAAAATAATTTAAAATCTAACACCAACTACTCAGGTATAAGTACATGCTATATGGAAGGAGGGATATGGTACACATGTGCTCTTTGTGCATACGGTACGGGGTACACTGAGTAAATAATACACAGGAAAAATTAACAATAACAACAACCAGAGAGAACACTGTAAGGGCTCAGGATTAGACTCTTAACTATGAAAGCACATATAATAATGTACAATATAATAATAATGTGAGGTATATAATATTATGTTATCAAGAGGCACTGACTGTATACATACCTATATGGTATTAATGAAGTCGAAGTCAGTCTAGGGTTAAAAGCTATGATGTATAAAGAAAAGAATCCTTATGATTCGCTCCGCATCGTCTATTCCTTTTGACCTAAATCATTTGGGAGAGATACGCAAAACTGATAGTGAAATACTTTGCTCGGAACTTAACGTCACTATGGAGGGTAGGCAGCTACCTAGGTAGGCGCTTCAATTTTATATTGTATGTACACTGTACTGAGCAGACCGCTAAGCTGACTTCTGGCTTTATTATCTACCTCTTCTGTGTTTGTCTGTCTTGATTTTTTTGATATTGCTTTATATACTAACTGTAGTATATCATTTTATTATTATAATCATTCTACTATGCTCAAAATCCTTACTCGATTATTGCCGCTTTACTTCATACTTTTGATACCTTTTATTTTTGAACATTTTGACTCCTTCACTACTTGAATTGAGCTGAGGAACTTTAACGGTATTTGGGATTAAAAGACTCAATAAATATAAATTGATATTTCATTTTTGATTATTTTGATTTGTTTCCAATATAAATAATACTTTTGCTTTTCTACACTTACTTGTGTTTTCCTTGTGCCCTGCTGGTCTAGACCTAGTAGTCTCCTGACTCCACTACTCCTCTGCGTCATGCGTAACTACACTTATAGATTATAAAATGTTTTGATCGTGATCATATGCTTCATTTCAGATCCTACTTTTTCCACTAGAATGCTTCGTTCTCAACTCAGCTGAATTTTTCCTGAATCTGAAAATATATATACCATAAATGCCTAATAGGGCTTGGCTGGCATGCGTCGGATTACATGCGTTTGAAAAAGTTTGTCGACTTTAAAGGAAATGATTTGAGATGTTAACTAAATATACACGCGAATCGGACTCGAATTTGAAGCTGAGTCAAGCAAACAATAAGAGAGTATACACAGAAGTAGTGGACGTGTTGACAGTCCATCCTGTCTCTAATGTGATTCTGTCTGATCTGCCGTTTAACAGATTCTCCTGTGTAAATGTCCTGACTGAAGGGGAAAACGAATGTAAAAGAAAGTGTGGACAAAATACAAAAAGTAATCCTATGTTATCAACAAATAGCACTGACACTCCTAATACTACCTAACAACGTCAACTATAATGCAGGTTCGTCTTCAACGAGTAATTATTACTGTAAGCGCAGGTACTACTACAAGTAATTGTCTCTTGTCACCACATAAGTGTTGCTTTTGTTTTTTTGTTTTATGAGTTTGCAAGTTACTTATTAGTTTTATTTTTTTGTCGTTTCAGTTAAAAAACTACGAAGGGAACACGTGTGATTGGTAGGGCTCTGTTGTACAATGTAATGGTTTGGTACTATTTGTATTTGTAATGTATTTTGTACTGAAATTAATTACTTTTTAACCATTTGTAATTTATTGTTCTTGTTCACATCTCTTGACGGCGACGACTTGACTTGACTCCGGTATGACTCATAATGGTCTGTCTGTTTCTGGTGTGTGACGAACTAAAAGACGAGCTTCATGAAGGTTGTTTTTGCGAGAGCTTAAAAGACTTAAAACACATTTTCTTTTATACAGGGATTAGCGTCCACGCGTGGCGTGTATAGCTATGCTATATAGCAGAGCCACGAGGGATGCAAGGTAATATCTATAATAGATTGCCTTGCATCCCTCGTCTCAGGGCGTGTAGAGGTATGATGGAGCATATAGAAACTTCAACGTTTCAATTTACTATAGTCTTTACGATTTGATTTCGTTCATGATTTTGATGACAGCAAGCGCTCAAAGAAAATTGGTTGAAAAAATTGAAAATGAAAATGAGTGATGGTAAGTTTCTCAATTTTATGCTTTTGTTTCCTTTTTACCTTTTTACTCAGTAGAGGTATTAGTTAGGGAGGCGGATTTCGTATGTAGTTTGTGTATTATTTAACATGTCCAAGGAGCTAAGGTACTTTTCAACAGCTTTTTTTAAGCGAATCTTTGCACTGCTAAATTAAATGGGTTATTATATCCCCACCTAAGTGTACACTCCATGAAATTCTTTACTTTGACGTAATCGTAAAAGCCAAAATAATGATAATTGATGCTCGAAATTTCCTTCCGAGCTCGAGCTCTTAAAAACTCTCTACCTACCTGACTAGTAAGTAGCTACCTATCTTGTTGGTACACCTGTAGGATTGGCTAGCTGTTTTTTACGTCATATACCAAAGTAATTAAAATATTTACATTATCTTTAAAGTGCTGCATTTTGTACTGTTCTGATTCTTTCATTAGATAGGAATTTAAAATTATTAGTATTAAAATATTATTTTTACACAGATAACAACTCAGCCTCATCGTACTTACTTACATGGATCTAGGCAGGTTTTGATATTTACACCAATTCATTGGGATATTGTAATTATTTTTAAATTATTAAATTATCTACAGCTTGCACTTCTACTGTAAGCAGTTCAAGCGTAATATCATTTAAAAGATTAAAATTGACGTAAAAGTGAAACAGATTGATGCTGTTACTTAGTTGTTATGCGCTTTAAAAAATCAAAAGCAAATATAACTGCTGAGGTTATATAAAATCTGTATGTAGCTACATATTAATAACAATAACCTACATGATATAACTTGCCGATTTCAGAGCATGTAGTAATAGGAGGTATATAGTAAGCAGTAGTAAATTCCTAGATTGCAATGCCAGTATACATTTGTTCACACATTCAGATACGCTAAATTGGAGTAAAATGGCTCAAATCATAAATAAACGTACTCTACTTACGATTAGATTACTTCAAGGCAATTCGTAAATTTTACGTAAAATCGATTTGATTGCACAAACAAAATCAGGTAAAAAAAAAAACAGACAAAGAAAATTATGTGAAGTTTATTCACTTAATGCTTTGCATCAATCAGCTTTTAGGCATTTTTGCTCATGTATAAAGTATAAAAATAATTCTCAAATTTGAAACGTTCATCTGCACAAATATATTGCATTTATGCTTTCAATATCTACAACTTAGGAAATATGAGGGGAAAAATATGAAAAACTCAGCTTCATTCTCTTCGCTATACTCATATTAAATAAAAGTAGGTAGATAGTTTTTAAATTATGTGTCATACAAAAACTAATCGCACATAGAGTTACACATACATAATATGTTTTCCGTCAACTTGAATAAATTGGTGGTTAGTCAAGCTTGCACTTGTATTCCACCGATTAAGCTTCGTAACAAGTATTTCCTTCCATATTCTTCGACGTCTACATACGGGTTAGAATTCTAATTAAAATTATCTATGGCGTGCAATACCCCCTTCACAAGCAGTGAAATTTGCAATTCATTCTTAATTAATTATAAATGCACTTGTTATTCAACAAAATCCCAAGTGACGAAATTCTTCATTATTACTCAACTAAAAAGTCTCTAACTTGACTAAAAAGTTAAGTTTCTTACAAAAAATGAAACAATTAACGAAATTATAACACTAGAATCACAACAGCAGCCGCACACGGTAGCAAGCTGAAGGCAAGGGCGTGTCCTTGTGTGATGGGTAATATCACTTTGCTCCAGCATTTTTAGTGAAAAAAAAGTTTGTGCATGGCGCCTTTACAGAATGATTCTTGCTAAATTATTTTTATGTAATCAATTTTTTAAAATTTTTCTTCAGCTTTGTTTTAGGCTGTGAGTGACAACTTTCAAATCACGATTCACACTTTTCCACCATGATTTGGGCGATAGTATGATAGGGATCATCGAGCCTATATAGTATGATTATTGGCATTATTACACAAGTGCCAAGAATCATCTTGTCGAGGCGCCATGATAGTGATGATGAGAAGTAGTAGGTGTAAGAGCTCAATTTTTAAAAACGTTCACCCATCCTTATGGCTGGGCAAAAAAATTAAAGCTTCAAAACTACATGGCTTGCGGTGTTCAAGACCCAACATCGGAGTATCGGACCCACCATCACCATGCCATTTAGAACCGTACTTCTTCCTTAATAAAGTAGAAGTGAGAGCCAAGGTAGTTTTCTAAAGTGCTTGTTTTGGTGAATATTTTGTATTCGGAGAGATCTCTAATTCCTACCACAATCAGGGTAGCTATGTTAAATTTCCGAGTTTAAATTTTATAATTAGTAGTAACAGATTAAGTAAAATCCCTGACCATGCCATTATGCGCTTGCATTCTTTTCTATTTATAATACCAAAAATCCTTTGGGCCTCAAACAAAATTTGTAAGGCTTACTATTTTAATATAGGCAGACTATTTTAAAGTCAAAATTTCAAATTTCGAGGATATTTTGAAACTGACAAAGCATGAAAATAGTAGCTGGGCTCCAATTCCAATTTATGGACATTCCAAATATACCAAAGTACCCTACATACCTAGATGACGACAATTCCACTGCATGATATTTGTAGAGTTGCAGTTGAAAATAACCCGTTAGATGAAAATTACGTGATTAAACTAAAAAGAAACGCATGAACTAAACCAACAACATTTCAAATTACTGTAGCTGTAATAAACTGCGTGGTTTAGTACCTTTAGACTAAACAGTTCCAGTAACTTGTAATCACTTATACGTAGTAGGTACTTGAATTTTAAACTTCCTTTGTTTCCTGTGGTAAATGAACCTTGTACACTCGTCCCCTATTCAAACTTACTATAGTTAGATTTAGATATCATCCTACAAAAACATGTCGGTGTGTTACTTCAGGCCCGTCTAATACTGTAGTACATGCGGCGTACGGGAATCATGTTTAAAAGTTGAATTGTTCATGTGTAACATTTAAAATTTTGAAACTTTTGCCAAATGTGAATTATATAGTAATTTACAACTATAGCAATTTCAAATATTAGGATCATGCGTCTTTACTTTACAACTAATTGTAAGTTTGTATCGGCAGCAGTCAGCAGTGAGATTTTACTTAATTTGCACGTAAATCAATTGGAGAGCGATTGTGCGTAAATCTTTTGGAGAGCGATTGCTGTAGGCTTCTCCATCTCACAAATCCCTCCGCATTGTGACTGTGACAGGCCGTACTATTACTACAAAAAACAACAAATAACTCTCCCGTAAATTTTATTAAGGGTGTACCCTTGTCAACCCTAACCATATTTACATGTAAAAACTATAGCACAACACAAATCTAAATCAAAGGAAACTGTCATTGCTGGTGGTGGCAGCTAATGTGAGATAATTCTAGATTTAGTTCTTCGACTGTCAATTGCTGGACATCAGTGTATTTAAACTGTGTGCTAATCTTATATTACATTAAAACTACAACCATTGCTATTTTTAGACTGGATTAAAAAAGAAAAATACCCACACCTAAGTAACGGGAGTTGAAAATTAAGAAAAAAGCAGTTTGGTTAATACGTAAAAACAACAAACAAAAGACGTCAGCAGACATACAAAATAACTAATATATAATGCCCCTGAGTAAGTAGATTAGATGTGGTGTAATAACCACCACATTTACTGTTAGTTGCTTTTTGTATTATTACTTTTAATAATATTTTCTTATTATTTTATTTGGAGCGTAATTTAAAAAAATAGATAAGATATATAAAACGTATTACTTACCCAACGGCGTTTTTGCCAGTTTGCCTTTTTCTTGAATCACGTCAACAATTAACATGTATAAAAAAAATCAAATTAACTCTGCCTGTACAAGTAAATAAGTGTAAGATGAATTAACGATAAATTTGAATAAACTTGGAAGTGTAGTCACTGCACTAAAATCAAATATCAAAACAGAGTACACAGCCCTTTGAAACAACAACTGTTTTGAGTAAACAAACAATACACAGGAGCACATTGACACTAACACACAACAGGTGAGTCGGGATGATTGTATGTAAACAGCAACTTGGGATTCTTGTTCTTTCCTCACGTAGCGGTGGTGGCAGTGTGGCAGGATTTTGGGATTTTAATTTTGTCTTCGTTTTAATTGCATTGTGTCAGTGCTCAAGTTTTGTATCCTGCCGCATCTTTGCTTCTACTTAAGTTTCTCAGTTGCCCCTGCCTCTTGGTTTAGTTTAGAAAGTTGAAAATGACATTGCAGAAGGCAAAGTTAAGCCAAGCGTAGGAAGTACGGGCTGAGATCCTCCTGCTGCATGAAGAACTGTACGTACAGTATCAAAGCACCCAGTGCAGTGTGTACCAAAGTACTTCTACACACCTTGTTTAGTCTTGAGTATTTTTGAGCTATATTATATGCATATATCATTTAACTTCTCATAGAGGGGATTTTTGGGGGATTCACTTCCTTCTTCAGACTTTGTCTACTTCTATCTACTTCAGTCAGCTGTTTTTAACCCTTGCCTCCCCGAGGGCTCCCCCAAATGTTTTCGTTTTGTTTTTTTATTATTAGCATTGAGCGTCTCAAACTAAGTGAGCTTTATGAGCTTATACATTTTATTAGTATGGTTCCTCAAATGTGGCGGTGACCGACTGTTTGACTTCCAACTGGAATCACCTACTCACGGCATAGTCTGTGAATCTTAAAGCTAAGTATTTGTGTAACTTGTAATCTACATAGTATTCATATTTCTTGACATGTGTTTCTTGAGTCAAAATTAAGACCTTACATATCTACACCACAATCCTTTGATGGCTGAACCTCTGAACCACTGCTCTCGTTTGAACACCGAATCGCTTGTCAAAATGCCCATAGCGCAATTCGCTGTTCAAGGGATTTCTAGCAAATGATACACATTAAATGGACATTACATACATTGAATTAACAGTAGTAGTGTACCGCTACACTGTTGATTTAACATGCTGATAATCGTCAATCACATTCTTAGTGTGACTAATACTAAATTAATAATAACTATGGCACTGCTACCGCTACTGTAACAACAGATGAAATCAAAATGGGGGAGTGTGAAAAGCAAGCTAATAAAATATAATATAGTTCAAGTCACCTTTATCAACGATGATGATTTCTTATTATAGCACTACATACATGCGTATACAGTTGCTCTCGGCTCTCAGATTTAATTAGTAATTCCAAGCACTAGTCAAATATATCGCTCTATAACAGTAATAACAATACATTTTTTATTTATATCTGTAGGATTCATATTTCATATATATTATAGTAATTACCTAATAGGCATTTTTCTTCTTTGTGTTCCTCTGACTTTGAATTCATACGTTCTGGCTACGTGGTTTGGAAGTGATACATTAATATCTTTCTCATTTTATCTGATCACTTGTCTGCCTGTCTATGTGTTTCTGTGTCGGTAGAGGTTCCGACACCGACTTGGTATGAGCGTACTGACACGCTGCAGAATCCTTACCTTTTTTAAGGTACTCTAATTTTAGAATCAAAATTAATCTAATAGGATTCATGAATGACGTACAAATCTTATAATAATTTTATGATTTACCTGTACAATATTTACTTATACACTTTATACTTATACTCCGCACTCATAAAGAAGGATTACGGATATTCTATTAATTTATTAATAATTTTATTTTGTGCGTAATAAAATAAAAATAGGGCTATAATAACTCACCTAATATCTGTATATGGATCGGCACAAGCGTTATACACACGTCTACCTTCAGCTATAAAGCGAAGAGCGCAACGCTCAAACAAAACCAAAGGGAAATACAACGGAGGAATGGCACAGTCCAGTGACAGTGCATGCATGGAAACGATATGTAGGTATCTCTTTTTACGAATAGGATTTCTTTTCTATATATTATTATGGTGTATTTTAAGACGTATACCTATGTGGAGCTATATATAGTACCGTCAGTCGTCAGTCAAGACTCGTGATCCTAAATATGTACATAATAATTATAACAGTGTACTGTAAAATTATTCAAGTCAAAAAATTACAAGTGGTTTATTATTACTATTACTCCCTTACGTCCCTATACTCCATACGTGCAGACATAATAATAATAATTGCATTTAGGTACTATAGACTATAGGATAATAGGGGATTGCTTTGATCAGATAAGTTTTAAATGTAGTGCTATAAGTAATTGTCTTAAACATGGCTTAACCTCAATCATTATATCTGTTTAGTCTACTGTATACCTCTCTTATAAGTATCTCAAATAATATTCCGTGTATAATATGATATATCACACAGATTATAAAAATACTTGATCACGTCATCGTAAAATTATTAAAGGTGGAATTCCAATACTAATAAAGGCTATTATAGTATTTGAATTAAAATTCGTAATCCACTTAAAAAAAATGAATTTAATTAGACTTTTAATAAAATAACTGATGCAAAATGTATAGAACGTCGGACTGACCCGCCTGCCCGACGCTCTAATTTAACTTTGTCCTTCTTAAAATCCTGTAGATCTGTAATGTAATCTTTTGTTTTACAACCAGCCAAGTTTTGTGAATTAAAGGGAAAATCTGTAGTCTTACAAGTACAACAAGTGCACATACAAAAATGAAACCGAAGATAATTAAAAGCTATACAATATTTTATCTATACAGAAAAAAACCGTGTCTCTCATTTAATGGGGAATTGAGAAGGAAGAGCCCTGCTGACCATCTTCAAACATATGTATTAAAAATGTTCAACACTTTGGTGGATAATGATTGTGATTAGCCCAAATACGTGAGTATGTGTAATTATTAGGGTATACGCGTACCTATGTAATGTGGAGTTTGTGTGTGAAGAAACTTCAACCTTACATTAATGAAACCATTTAATTCTTAGTGTTTCATTGTCACGGTTCCCTTCCTCCTCTACCACAGAGAGCATTAGATTCAACCTACAAAGTAATTTATAATTAATACGGATGGTGAGCCATTCACCATCACTATTACCATGCCCTACCATGCCATCCCATCTAGAAAATGTCATGACATGCCAGCACAGAGCTGAATTCTCTTAAATAAAAGAAATTCTATTGTGTTCTCATTGGATCCAATATTATGCCCTCTAAATACATGTATAAATAATATTTTACACAAATAAACGAGCAATAAATTCTTTTATAAAATCCACACATCCTCCTCGCATCCTGCATCTTTCAATAATTAGAATTAGAATATTACTATTATTGTTTCTGAGCTTGTCAGTTTCAGAATTAGTATTTCGACTTCGACCATTGACGATAACAGTAGATTTTTTTTTAAATTTTGAATACATCTAAATTAGATACGTATTACTTATTATTAATCAGTATAAATTTCTGCAGCATAAAGGAAAAAATTGATGCACAAAAGGGATTTGTTTTTTAGACTTTTTAGAATGTAAGATTTACTATCTACTTAAAAGTTTAAATAATTTTTTTGAATAGAATTACATAGATGTAGCAGAATTGTATGTATGTATCATTTTTAGTAAAATATACAACTATATCATCGTATGAAAATGCAAAAAGTATATATTTAATTTCTTGAATGTTTTTGTTGATTTAATTTCTTTTGCACTTTAAAAAAATTAAAACTGCAAATAGACCTGTAAACCTTGACTTCTTGACTTACATACTGACTGACTGAGACTCATCCATCAGTAGAAGAACCGAGTGTTTTATTAACCGTTGAAAAAAAGATTTTTGTTTTGTTTTATTGTATTTTCTCCTTTTTTATTGCGGTTACTGATTACAATAAAAAGTGTGGATGCACAGTAGAAGCAAAGGCAAAACTTATTGTATTTGTATGCAAGTTTATATTATTCATTTTCTCTTTTTTACATACTATACATATTATGTGTGTATTTAGTACCCAAGTTAAATGCAGTGATTAATTGTGATCTTGAATTTGAATGGAATCACAAGAAGTTAACTATATTCGTTTAAAAATTATAATTTTTGCACAAACAAAATTGAGTCCGTCCGTTGTTGCCGCGCTCATATGCCATTACCCATGACCATTTAGACTACCTCTGTATACTATTGTAATTTGTAGCAATTAATGAAAATGGCGTTTAATAATACATATGACATAGATTATGAAGAAATAAGCGATCGTGTTCGTGGTGCTCTTCCACGCGGACTGCACCTGTGCATACTCTATTTACATAAAATGACAATGAGGAGATCGAAAATAATTGATGGAGATAAACAAGTGAAAATTAGGCTATTTGCTCAAAAACATCTTCAGATACTTTCCTATTCCTATAGTTTTAATATCTTTAACTTCTTGTGTGTTCTATATTGTTACGATTTCAGGATGGTTATGTGCCATGTTCGTATGATAAATAAATAGGAATGTAGGATTAGGTAGGTGGGTACTGTGAAACTTTTATTTATTTTCAGGGTAATTATTTTGAGATGCGTACGGATCAGTGTTTAGTTCGTGATTAATTTTACATTTCGGTTTTACTGAATTGAAGTGACTGGGACGATGACTCGGCACATAATAATTTTATTTATTATTATTAACTTCTATTGGTAAGAGGTTGCTATCCTAACCGCTCAGTCCTCCTCTCAATATGTGACATGATTCAATTC
>JAQFZE010000711.1:0-23125 GCA_034695245.1 Dicyrtomina saundersi | reverse complement strand
GGGCGAGTGGATTTAGTGACGTCAATTTATATATATATGTCATACAATGAACATGAAACCCCGTTAGTATATTATATGGTATATCTAAAAAATAAAATAAAAGCAAATATTTTACAGAATATTACTTCTAATCAAATCATCCGATTTAAAAAAAACTGAGTATACTTTAGCGTTAATGCAATATTTTACAACAATCCGGGAATGCGGGTTTTACAATTCCCGGGTCTGTGGACGTTTGGCGAACTCCTGGGTCTCTTATAACTCCCGCGTCTCTGACAAAACTGACGTAACTCCCCCCGGGAGTTATTAGAAGCTTTACGTTATGTAATATACTTACGATTAGTACATGTATGCAATAACAATGTCAAACTTGCAAAATTACAAATAATCACAAATGCAAAATTCTAACACAATAAATCAATTTTTCTTTGTACAATAATTGCGACAATAATTAATTACTCTTTAAATCTTAATTTTATTCAACATCAATCAAAAACTTTATATTTTACCTAGGACACAATTATCCAACTAACACTACTGCACAAGTTATTTAAATATAAATAGATAAGAATAATTCCAATTTCCATATAGACTTTCGGTAGGTTTAACGTATTATAAAGTATGAAAACATAAATTTGTGCATTTAACATGATAGAAATATTTAGCCTTTGAATTTGCAACGAACGTTTTCTAGACTGGATTGATTTTACATACTTACCTACTTCTTAAATAGTATAACTTACTAGTTAGAGAATTTACCTGACGGGAAAAACTTAATTTATGAATAATTATATAACCCGTGTATATAATCACAGCCCCATGTACAATTAAAGACTCGTCTACTATATTCAAATTTTGACCTCCAGGACCCGTACACTATATAACAGGCCCGTCTACTACTACAGGAAATACGGTATATATGTAACCATCGCATCAATATTTAAAACTAAATTAAAAAGTAATGAGATTAAAAAACGAATGACACAACGAAACCATAATGTATGAATGATATTTGTAATCATGTGTACTTAAGTAATATCTGTAATAAATTAACATAATAATATCTGTCAATGTGTAAAACGTAGTTTATATTTGGTTAAAATCAAGCATAATTTATTCTTCCCATCTGCCCTCTAAGCAAGGCTTTATGAAACATTTTACTGCAATAAGTTGAATTCTGAGCCAGACGAGGGCAGTAGACCTTTCTGGTTTGCTTCTACACTTATTGCGTGCTGTACGCCACTGCATTGTGGTTAAATAAGAGTCTAAATGCTTCTAACTTAAACTATAACTACATAACTAGTAAAGCTAATCTGAAATAAAGTTATATATTCTACTTATATAAGTGCTTTAATTAAATATAGACAAAGATTTCCAAATATTGGTAATGATTTATTATCATTTGATCAGTTGCTCTGAAGTTGCTAAATTACACCAATTTGTTTGTTCTTGCATTGACCATTACATACCTGAAAAAAAAGATCTATCAGAATTTAGGTGATACAATGGATATACTAAATGTACGGGTATAGCTAAACTAATTGACATTTAATAGTGACGGAAACATCTTGTCGGTACCGCTACATTCCCATTGATTGCTAGATGGTAGACGGTAGAATTTGCAGAAAGATGGATTTTTGAAGACCGTTAAAGAAGGAATAACAAGGTGGACGTGTGGATGTTGAACGTTGATGGGAGAGGTTTGGCTTTTACTATTAATTAGTACGTAGGCTGTAATGTATTCTTAAGTAAGTAGTACCGGACTTTCTATTTTGAAACGTGACTAACCGCGACGAACGCACCTACCTCTCTACATAATATACAAGAAGCGTATTAATGAAGTAGGTAGTAATAATTGCATGAAAATTCACCTCCATGAAATGCCCTTTCTGTGGTGATTATCTTTGTTCTCTGGTAATGCTATGTTGTGATGTGTGTAATGTGCATGTGTGTATGAGGGAATAGACTACAAGAGAAAATCTACAACATGATCCAACCATCTAAAAAAAATTTTAATTGGATTTCTCAGTAGATTTCCCTGGATATTTTGTCTCCGGTCCTGTGAATAGCCTTTTGTCTCTGTATGAATGTCCTCATTCAAAATTCTATTCCCATGACTTTTGAGCTCTGCGCTGCTCGTATAGTATAGAGAATAACGTATGTTTCATACATGAAGGATGACATAAATTGTATCCAATTTGAAATTAAACGACGGCCCATTTTCGCCACAAAATTACATCCTCAATGATTTATAGTCTGGAGCTATCTTGTTTAGCACAATAAATAATAATATTGAGTAAAAGTACGGCTCGACAGTTTCAAGTTTGCAATTAGCCTTCGCAGTATATCTCTATGGTCTCTATGGGTAAATGTACAGATTACAGTCCTAGCTGTAAAATATTGTAATAAAGCATGAATGAAGGTGTGTAATTTTATACACGACAACCATATTATTCTGTGACTATACATACAGTGTAAAATTGTAAATGTTTAAAAAAAAAGAACTCAACTCACAACAAAAAAATGTATATAAAGTTGTTGTAAATGACAAATTGTGATAAAAAGAAAACTTTTAGCACAAGACTTGCCAACCAAGGACAGGCTATGAAATTGAAACAAAAAAAGCAAAAAGGTACATAACCTATGGTATAGGTAGTAGGTAGGATCCTACTGTGGCATGCATGCATGTATAGGTAGGTGCGTTTGAAGAAACAAAAAAAAACTTCTTGGAGCGGTAATCTCGTCAGTAAAAGTCATTATTATGATTCCGCAACATTTTTACGTAACAACTATAAAAATTCTTGTTTTCTATATTAAAGTTTCCAATAATATTGATACTCATATAGACATATACTTTTGTTTTGGATGCTACTAGAATTTGATGGTAAAGCCAGCTAATAAATATACTTGGGGAAAAATGTAATTTATCAAAATAAAATCCACACTCTCCTGTGACGTGGAAAATACTGTCTCTCCTGAGAAGCACGTATCTCATTCGTGTCTATTTCTCAACATGATAGCTTCAGTAGAAACATCTTTTTTTTTCTCTCCTCGCACTTAAGCTATTCTCTTACTTTAGCAATAATTTCACCGTTTCTTTACGTCGTACTACAACAGTAGGCATTGCAGCATTGCACTGTCTGTACAGAGAACAATAGTCAAAAATAAAAATAGAGTCTCTCTCCATCTCTCTCTCTTTCCTTTCAAATTCTTTACTTGAATTTATTGTATTTTTACATGAGCGCTAATATTTAGCTAATTGCAGAATCTATACTTGTGCATAGGGAGTTCATCTTGTATCATATCAACCAATCAGACATTACTGATACAATATGAGAAAGAAGCTCACTTTGAACTCATTAAAGAGGACGACAATTATTGTACGAATATAAATCTACTCTAAAAGTGTGTACACATACAGTAACTTCTCGTATCGTTGGCCCAAGATAAGAACACAGTTAGTTCTCTTGGCAGTTACTCCTAATGTAGGCACTATGTACAAAGTTCGGTAGACATGTGTGAAAATTCGGACCGTAAACCGTAATTTCTAATCGTTCTGTGTATGTCTGTGAGAGATAGACAGGGAGAGAGAGAGAGATATAGGGAGGGAGGGAGGGAGGGAGGCAGGCTGTGCGTTTGAGAAGTAATGAGTAGTAATGGAAGTTGATAAAAAATAGAGTATGGAGTACGTGGTGTATGTGTAATTATGTTCATAGATATATAATTCCAGACTCAAAATTCTTATATAAACGAGAGTACTCTTGCCATCGCGCAAATAATTCAAGCATTGTTTGAGTGACAGAGGGCTGAATCATAGCATGTAAAATGGAGCCGTCGTAAAGTTGGAGTTAAAAGTTGAAGCGTATGGATGAGCCATTGTTTTCAATAATTTGCATTCACATTGGCACACACAGCAGGACTTACTGTAGGTTGGACTCGAAGCTTCCATTCCCCTCATGATTTTTACCTTAGCGAGACATTTAGACATTTATTATATTCTTGAATTATAAGTCATAAGTCACAAGGTCATCAGTCATTACTCGAGCTTTCATAAAATTTATGTACAAGTTTGAGAAAAATTAAAATTTGACGGCTGTCTTGTCTCTCGCTCTCTCTCTCCCTCTCCGCTGCTCAGGTGCAAAACTTGCTTCAAGTAATTTAAAAGTTCCAACTCCGCTCCAGCAGCAGTAAAGATCTCGTCCCCGTCCTCGTCCTCATCTCTCCACTTAAGTTACCTACCAGCAGTCCTCCGAGTGTCTGTCTGTCTCTGTAAGTATCCATGCAAGTGTGAGTAGAATGAAATGTCCTGCGGTGTAAGTAGAGCTGATTACTGATACCGCTAAAATATATATATAATCTCCCCTGATCCTGTTTCTTCCTTTTTGACACAGAAAAAAATGGCAAAGTTTTATACACTCCCCACGTATATATACTCTTATTCCCATATGTACTACTCACTCGTGGCTATGAAGTCACTGGTAACTTGTATTATATGGTACTACCTACTCCTATAAGCGAGCAAATAAGAACCGATACTTTTTTTTTCTTTCATGATCTAGTGCCTTAGTGTTCCGTACAATTACTGTGTCCAGGTGTACATTTACGACTGTGACTATGACTCCGACTCTGCCTGTACGGCACGGAACGGTACGCGTAGTTACTTTTCCGTATAATATAGTGTATATCGAGTGAAAAATGATAATATTCTCCTTGATAGTGATACCATGTTTAATACGGCATTACTTGAAATTTACGACGTAACTTCAAGTTTACTCACTTCACGTTTTTTCCGCTCAAATAATTATTTCTCGTCATACGGCAGTTATCAGGAGGAGAGCCTTCACATGGATCCTTTTTAAAACTCCAGATGAGTTGTAAAAGTAGACGGGAAAGTCTCAACATTCATTCCTTCACATACCCAAGAAGCAAGAGCGAGAGCACCGTGAGCTTTTTTACTTTTCCTTTTCCTTCTCAGCTTCTTCACATGTCTACTGCTGCACTGTGCTACGGGGACTCGCACTTCCCTAATGGCAACATTATCCAAGGTGGAACACATTTGTGTATATAGGGAGTGCGTCCTGTACCAAAAGTATGTTCTATAAAAACCATGAGCTGGGAGATGCTATAAACCTTTCAAATTACAAAGTATGGTGAGTAGTATGTTCTGTTTTGTGGGTGAAATGGCACACAGTATGTTACCTCATAATAAGCTACTAAATGTTACTTTAATGGGGACTGTGCAAGGGCGATTTCTTGAGACTCCTTGAGAAGGTACGGGAAAAAAACAGGTAGGTAGGTAGGGAGTGTAGGTAGTAGTGTGGAAGAGAGCTGGAGGGATGGGTGCAGGGTGACCAAGGGAGGACCCATTCAGAGCTCGAGCCTTTGGTGGTGTTTCGGTTCGATCAGCTCAGGGATATTTTCTAAAAGTCTCGTCCTCACTCATATGCCTTACCGAATATGTAGACAGGGGATCCTTTCTTGGAGCTTGTTAGACTACATTAATCGTCGGCCACCCAACGAGTCTGTCATTCTCCGGTGGAAAGATCACCACCGCCTGACCGTTTGAGGCGAGAAACGATCGTGATGAGCACTTCACTTGCCTCAGGCAGGCCTCCCAATCTTTACCAATAGTCCCAGCCTCCTATGCTCAGTTTACAGCTATTACTGCTACCACATACTACTAGCTGGACCAGGACCAGAATGAAAACCAGAACCAGGATCCAGATGCCCCTCTCTCTCTCTCTCTTCCTCCTGACCATCATCAAGATATATTACGCACATATATTATATTTTCCTCGTATTACTGAATACTCTTTTTTTTATAAAAAAAAATTCTCGCTTTACTTTTCTCAAAGAGCCACCAGCACCAAGAGAACTAGCTCACTACATGAATAGTTACCCGAAAGGATTTTTTTCTGTCTCTACAGATCTCTGGAGCAGAAGGAAAGGACGGGGAAGGAGAAGGAGCAGAGGCAGCAGCAGTCTCAACTGATCCGTGCGAAACACATTTAGACTCATTACTACTCACTGCTATACAACTGACACGTACCACAGGTGTCGGTCATTATCTGTAGGCAATTTTCTTCTCTTCGCGGTACTTCCAGCCGCTCCAGCAGCCTTCCCTCGAGCATAAAACAGTGCCCGGTGCCGATTCAGAGATGGGAATCTTAACTGTAAGGAAGACAGTAGACAGTAGTATCAGAATAAGGCTTATAGAAGAAAAAACGAAAAAAAAACGAGAACAAATCTGTTCTTCAGCCCTAACATTCCAATGGAATCCTCCCCGCTGAACGCTATGTCATAAAAACCGTCATCCTTGCTCAAATTTTGTACAATTTGTAACTTATATATAATTGTGACTACTTAAACCCTCGGGAGAAAGCGGCGGGAGGAAGGAAGGAAAAGAAAAGAAAAGACGGAATTGCGAAAAAGCCAACTCATGTATATTGTCAATGTTTGAGTGGTCGTCCCGGGTATGGCTAAAATCTAAAACTACCTACTGTAATACTCCAGCATCAGTATACGGCGTAGGGGGAAAACAAAGCTTGAGTGTCACCGAGATGGAACAAGATGTGAGACATGTAATTGAGCGAGAAACTCATACCCTCCGATCTGTACATTGTAGACATGTACCTACATGTGATTGGCAAGGAATTCCTCAAGGAAAAAAGTCAATGTAATAAAGTGTAGTTCATAGTTACGACAAGACAGCTGATATTCTTTACTGTGTCTACATTTAGGAGGAAAGGATGGGTGTGTGGGTACGCGAAAGGCGACGCGAGCGAGCGAGGTCGAGAGAAGAGTTTCTGGAGGAATTGCGGGCGGAGGGACGAGGAAGACGACGAAGTTGACTTGGAGTAGAAAAGCGGAGATGTAGATTGCAGAACGTAGAAGACGAAGGAGAAGAAGAAGAAGGAGGAAGTCTGAGGACGAGGCCGAAGTTGGGAGAGACAAAAGAGGATGACAGGAAAGTTAGGAGAGTAGAAAGGAAATGTTATGTTGGATTTGAGTTGGAACGAGGCTCATTATCATCGGTGGCGTTCATCACAAAATCCAAGTGTCATTTCGATTTTCTGAGGGATTTATTTGGACATTTCTGACTGAGTCTTTATCTCTCTCTCTCTCTGTCCCTAAGTCGGAGCAATCTGTACATCGAAGCTTGGTCTCTATCTGAATGTGAAACCATCGTTTTCTGGACCAACGCCCCAAATCAAACTGGATCATATATTTTCCTAAATTCTGCTAGGATTACATCCTTCCTTCGACTCCCTCCCTCCACTCCTGCTACTCCACTATGCTTCCACTATATACATACTCCACACAGAGCTACTTCTTTACTTCTTATTTTTTTCCCCATGCCTCCTTAGTCAGTAGTAGCATCCCAGTAGCTTTTCCTTCCCTCTTGAACAATCTTGACTTGAATTCCCGGATCCTCTACAGCTCGACACCATGTTCCATTATTCCTCCTGCTCCTCGATGCTACGCAGGCAGGAGAGGGAGAGTGAGGCCAGGACAAGAGCCAGGGCTCCGACGACCATAAGACTGTACACTTGCATTCCTTTCAAAATATGTCTTATAGTCTTTACTTGTTGGACAGCTTCAATTGAACTGAACTTTTTCTACAGTTTTGTGCTCAACGCAGTGGGGACTGGGACCGGAGAGATGCTTATACGGAGTCCCATAAGGGAAAGGACTCACATAATCAATGTAGGTAGGGACCTACTACCAACTATTCACCTACATAGCATATCTGGAGAGCATAGACACAAGTGCCTCTCCTGCCTACACAGAAAGGAGTCGTATGTGCCTCGGCCTGAGTATCTATACGGAGATGTAGAATGTAGATATCCTCTTCCTTGGGAGCACCTATGTTCAATAATTCGTGCGGTGTCGGCAGTAGGGCAAGCCAATAAATGCCAATTCAACGGAGTTTTAACTTGTATATTGTTCACTTTTACCCTGTCCACTTGGGAGTCTGAGAGAGCAATAAAATAAATTCCATTAGTCATTCCTTCTCTTCCTTTGCGAGGGGATTTAATCTCAACAAAATACATAGTCTCAGAGCACTTATTGCTTTCCAGTTTCACATTTAATCAGAAAAGGAAATCCGACTGTGGCTTGTGGTCTAAATCATTCTCCTTCCTATCTCATGTGTCCTCTCCACATGGCCATGGCTTGGGGGAGTAGGGACCACCATTAACATTGCAGTCCGTTTGGGATTCCGTGTATTCACTCAGCCTCAAGTCCAATCCAATGAATCCTACCTTCTCCAACCACCACCACCACTTCACTACGTACAGTTCAGAGTGAAGGACAGGAGCCACATCAAACCAAACCAAAACAAAACAAACGTCACGAGAGCCACGAACGTTGAGGAGCGGAATTTCCAAGAAGGGGTAAAAGCAGAAAAACGTGCTGTGATTTTTCCAGTGGCTCCTAACGCTAACGCTAATACTAAAATATCTGTACTAATGGGGAGAGAGGCTTTACATGGAGAAAGCATGTTGGCGGAAGTGGAGAGAGCGGGAAGTAAATGTTAAAATGGTGTCTGTAGGAAGGCGGGAGCTGGAGACAGTCGCCAAGTGTGAACCTGATGGGACAACATGGACATGGAGAATTATGTTGGAGCAGGAGGATGGACTGGAGTTGGAGCCCGAAGAGAGAGGAGAGCATAGTGTGAGCGGACTGTTGCCAAGTGAATTTGAGCGAAGCATCTGGTTGGGAGAGAAACTATAAGTGAGGAATTGATTAGATAGAAATCCGAGCCGAATAATCATGAGGATTAAATGAAGTAAAATGAAAGTTAGAGGATTCAGGGGATGGTCTTGGTTACCGTTACCGTTACGCCGCTCCTTCCCTCTTCTCTGCCGAGAAGACACAAGAAGTGAGAACGCGAGCACGCACACTACACGCAGACAGTCTGTTTACACACACACACACACACACACACACGCACAGATAGCTAGACACAGTCGGAATCGGAATTGGAAAAGCAAAAGGCAGACCGAGGCCTTTAACTAATCGCAAGACTCAACTCACCGTTCCTCTCTTCTTTCACACTTTGCTTTTCCAGGGAAAGAGGGAGGCCTAGCCTGGCTCTGGCTCTGGTCCTGGTCCTGGTCCCGGTCCTGGTACGGGTCTGGGATGGAAATGCAAGTATATATTAGTTTGTGCTTCCTTCCTGGAAAAAAAAAACTAACTAATATATGCAGCACATTTACGAGGACTTGGCGGAACCGTCAGCTGCAACTGAAATCCGTGGCCCTTCCTCAAAATCTAAATCAGAAAAAAATTTCCTTGATATCGCCTGCAATCATGGTCTAGAAAACTGCTCTGAGTCCTCTGGTCCTCTCTCACACACGTCCATGATGAATGATGCCCTTCCATCTCATAACATCTCACCATCACGCTTCCAGCTCCAGCTCCGGCTACAGCTCCAGCTCCAGTCACCATATAGCTCTAAGTCTTATTCTATTCCACTGCATCTCACACAATCATTCCTCTTCGTATCATATCACATCACATCGTTCAAATGCACCATCGAATTCTAAAAGCACTTACTCATTCAACCATAAGATGCATAAAGGATATTGTTACTATCACCAAATTTTGATAATGTTTCTTCTCTTTCCTCTCCAGTCTCTGGCAGTTCCAACACTTTCATCCTTCTGTCTCTCCACTCTCCTCAACTATGTGGACTACTCCAGCCGTGTCTGACACTTTACAGAATATGCACTCGACAGAGATAAACAGAAAAGAAATACACTCCCATCCCAGTAACGAGGATTCTGTCTCTACTATAAGTATTTCATATCCGTCCAAACATTTTTATGATACAGGTTTCAACTTTTTTCGCACAAGTTTTCTCTCTCTCAAAAAAAAAGAAAGAAGAATTGGTTTGAATTTTGAAAGAAGACGGAAACGAGTGTGTGCGAGGCTCCGAGGCGACCAAGACCAAGACCAAAGGAAGAGAGTATACGAGCGTCGACCAAAGAGATATGAACCTAAACGAACCGACCAACTACAACCACACGAGTGCCACTAAATAAAAAGCACCCTTCTTTTCTTTTATCGTATTTTCAATTGCATCATATCTGTAGTAGTCAGAGAGTCACTCCCATAGATTTCGATACCTTCCGCTTGAATTTACAAATGATTTCATCTTCTGTTCCGTCTTCACCCTGTCATATCATTATTCTCCCATACTTCCACTTCCTATTCCGACTCACACAATCAGCAAATTGTAACTGTGCCTACACCTACCTATACCTATATGGAACATGGTAGGTATACTTATATTTTATGTAGGAACCTGTCTTACTAGTTACGTAGGCACTATCTAACGTAGTACCTAAGTATTATTAGACTTACAGGGAGGGAGGGGAGTGAGAGCGTAAGTGTAGGCTTTTTAAACTGTGGAATTACGGGGAGGGTAAAAAGTGGAATTTTCAAAAAAGAAAAGCTCAAAACGATATTATTATTATTATTAGTTCTATATGGGAAAACGAAAGAAAACACTGACGGGCAATATTCTGTAAGAGTGTAGTTAGTGTTGGTGTAGTGAGTAGACATAATGTCGGCGTAGTAATATTCTTTGTAGACAAAAGTGGAATTTATATAAATGGTTAAAATATCTTGAAATGCACCCTTCTTTGTAGAAGCCCTAGACTTAGCATTAGATACCTCTCTCTCTCTCTCTTCTCTGGATTTTCTTATCTGCGGGAAAAACTGAAATGACTTTAAAAGTTCTCTCGTCTCCTTATCTTAACTAGGTCTCTAGTGAGAGTTAGTTGTTACTAATTCCAAGTCCTCACTGATACCTTCCCTCCACAGAGCCCCACACACACTATCCTTCTGCATTACTGTCAACTATCGCGACTGGTGACTCGCTCCAGCCTCGGCTCCTGGTCTCAAAAGCAGTCAACCACCAAAAGTCTCAACATTCCTCCTTTTCTTCTCACCATCATCATCATAATTATTTTTTCCCACTCCGCAGAGTCTATATGGTGTAGGAGTGTAGAACATTTAAAGGGTAAGAATAGGAAATAATTGTACACGGACTCCTTAAATGATGATAATATTATATGGAGACGTCTCTGGGAATGCATATTACGTGTAGGTAGGTAGGTAGGTAGGTTTGTGCATTAGGAATGAAGCAGTATCAACCCTCCCCATCAATAAATTGACAAAATTAAGTTGATTTCCTCTCTCACTCAAATTCAAAGCTCTCTCACTTGGAAACTTGGAATAATGGAACTGTAATAAATTTCCCGACGCTCCTGTCCTTCTTCTCATTGTGGGCCGAGGTGTGAGTTAGTGAGTAGTAGAAGTGGTGGTGGTGGGGGTGTTGGTGGCGGTGGTGGTGGTGGTATGGTGGTAGGTGTGAACTGAGAGACGTATTAGTTTCATTTAATTTGTGCGGTGATGATGAGGATGGTGGTGGCAGGGCCTCAAAAGTAAGGTACGGCAAAGGTAGGTAGGGAGATGGGTAGGTAGTGTGGTGTTCTTCTGGTGGTTGAGTGGTTGATACAAATGTATGACAAGTTGAAATGAACTGACTAAATATCTGTACTTGTAAGGATAATAACAAGGTTGTAGATTGTCGAGGGAAGCGTTATTCTGTTGGCATGATTTTGGTGAGGTTTTTCGTCTTGGTAGTTTCGTAGGTAGGAGAGTCATGGCATTATAATATGGCTCTGCCGTGAGGGAAATGGTCTTGTTTCATCTGTGTGAAGGGCCAAGCGTCGGGCTCGTCATCACCCTCACCATCACATCACATCACATCACTTCTCATCTCATCCCATCTCATCATTTTGTTTTAAAGAGAGGAAGAGGGAATGCTAAAGAGATTTTGGTTTTTCCATCAGAATCCAGTGTGATATCCATCATAGTCGGAGGTTGACGGGAAGGAACGATTGAGATCGGGAAGGAGACGAGGCGAGGAATGGGGAGTTTCACCAGCACCAGCCAACCGCCCAGAGACCAACCAATGGATGGGTCCAGACCCACACACACCAACACTAAAAACATGATCCAAACCAAACCATCCTCAGCCTTCGGTGGACCAGGAAGGCTCTTTTTGGACTCTTTTCTCGTCAAGTCTCACTCACTCACTCACTCTCTCTCGCTCTTTTGCCTTTTGAAGCGACAGTCCCGTGGAACTCCTTGCGTGGTGGAATAGAGGGAAAGGAAAGGAAGACAGACTATTTTGATGAGCATACCTCACTCTCACACTCCGAGGGAACGCAGAAGAGAAGGACCTAACAAGCTCGTAACGAAAAACTCTATTCATTTGATACTCTTTCAAGTTTACCGGCGAAGGTGTCTCGTGCCATCGTAGATGTGTAGTTGAGCCATTACTTTGTCTCTCTCATTGCGTCCGCAAAAGAAAAATATATATTAAAGCTCCTGCTCGTCCTGCACTAGGGGAAGGCGAGATCCATCTCCCTCCAGCTCTCACACACACGTCGGCTTTGACTTGGACTTGGGAGATTTCAACTTGGGAGTTTGTGTGACTGAGTCGTAGTCAGTGTGAGTGGATGTTGTTCACTCTGTTGAAAGGCTGAGAGTGGAAAGTACAACAGAAACAGTTGGAGAGGACGAACATTTGTTTCAGTTGAGAAATTGGGAATTAGGAATTCAAGTTTCTTCCTTGTTCAGTCATTAACGGATTTGTCCAAGTATTTAGAGTTCCTCCATAGTCTTCTTCCACCTTCTCTCCAGAGCTCCAGAACTCGAGAAGTCGCAAGATTAAGACTCGAGACATCTCGACAAATTTATATATATATATATAACATTTCTTCCCCTGTACTTCTTGGGTCGTCTGTACCTGTGTCCCCCGTCAAAGACCGACACGACTCCGGAGCACTGCACACACACACACTCACTCACGGGTCACACTCGTAGGACTGAGTACATAAACATCCCTTCTATTCCCATTCAAGCCCATCAACCTATTACTTCCCATTAGCTTCTGTTGACAAAAGTTACGGGCGGAAGGCTTTTTCAATCTCATGCTCCTCTTTTCCGTCCTCTCGCTCTCAGTACAACAACATCAAGGAAAACATTCACGTAATATTATTTTCTGAACGAGAAAGAAAGAGAGGGAGGAAAAAGGGAAGAAGAAGAAGAAGACGCAGAGTCGTCGTCTTGGTCGTCGTCTTCGTCTTCGTCCTCGTCCCCGTCGCTCGTCCGTCCTTCTTGACTTCGTAACGTCGTACTCGTACGATCTCTCCACGTTCCTTCGCTCCTTAATTTTGAGCTGTGCATGCTTTTCTGAGTCTCTGGACTAAGTTGAACTACTTCTCAGTCGGATCCTGTCAGTCTCTGTGTGTGTACATACGGGACGGGTAGTAGAGAAGGAAGAGATTTTTGCCGCTCATTTCCAGGACGAACCTCTCATCTAATCTTATCTCCACAGCTCCAGTTTCAACTCCACATTTTCTTATTAAGACTCAACAGCCAAAGAGAATATACATATATCTATCTACTACGCTATCTTCCCTAACATTAAAAAAAAAATAACCTACGATACGAGGAGTCCGGACAGACATCCACATCCTACATTAAGCGTCAATATTAACCATTACTCTCCATGTAAGAATTAATTGTCCCTTCCTTCGTGTTCCTGGCTCAAATTTCACATTATTTTCTATACATCCAGATTCAAGACTCTGGACTCACATTAAGTTTGGTAGTTTTGGAAAAGCGAGTGAAAGACTTGGTTGAAGTTGAGTGGAGTGGTGGAAGAGAAGAAGAAGAAGAAGAAGAAAGGAAAGACGGCGTCAGAGTCAAAGTCTTGGCCATAACACATACAGGGAAAAATAAATGCTATTAATACACGGGAAATGAAATTAAAAGCAAGACCATCTCCACTACCCCTGCACCTGTAAAAACATAAACAGTTTAATGTGAGCAAGATTTATCTTAGGGAATGGGATGGAAAATAAACTGCTATCAAGTCATACAATACAAACGAACTCACGTACACAATTATCTGGCTGATCCTTCATCTTATCGTGTCTCCCTATCTCTCTCTCTCTCGCACTTCCAGAGACCCTTCCATCATACACACAATTCATAGACGGAGAGAGACAGCCCTAATTGTGGTGTGGTGAGGAGTCCTCCAGTGTAATTACGCCATATTTTACAAGAGTCTTAAACATTTTTGACAAGAACCACGTGTGTCCCCGGACAACTCTCTCGCTGTTTAAGATAAATCACGTGATTTGTTTTGTAATTTAAATTTTTTGGACAAGGATAATATAATGTGACTATACCTCTACACGACGCTATAGAGAGAAATACATAAAGACATTGAGAGAGAAAGAATATTTAAAAAGGAAAAAAAAAACAAACATACAAAACAAACTTAAATGGTATAATGATGATGAGGAGAAGTTTAAAGTTTTTTGGTTGAAAGGATCATGATGATAATGATTGGAGCTGAGGACAAGTTATTGTCACACTTGTTTTATTGTCTCTGGTTTGACCGTCTGAGCAGCAGCTCGTGTCACAATCATATTAGCCAGTGATTGATTAATGGTGTACTTGATTCATCACAAAAGTGATCTTGTTGGTTGATGGTGGTGGATTGGATTGGATGACGAACGAATGATGCGGGAAGAGTGCATGCAAACGACATTCGCAGTCACTTTGGCATGTGTCTTCCTCTCCTTCACGCTCGCTCGTGCTAATTGGATGTAAGTTGTTCCGCTCATATTTTTTTTTACGTATATATATATATACTTCTCCATCTCTCTCTTCTTATAATTTTTTTTTTTAATATTATGATTATTGCTATTGCTCTTTTATTATTCTCATCACTATTGTCATTCCGCTGGCTGCTCTATGAGCGCTGAGAGATATGTGAAGTGAGCCGACGTGACGGCAGAACTCCATTTAGATAATTTACATTTTACATTCCGGTCATGACTCGGAATGATGCTGTGCTCCGGTGCATGATGAATGAATGAGTGGAGAGACAGCCAAGATGGATGGAGGAGATGAATGGTATTTATCATCTGTATTTATATTACATTTCCTCGCACCTCTCCTAATAGCCGCATAATTAAGGCTCTCATGTGCAATTATTACTACCATTGTTGAGAGAGAGAGAGAGACCACCAAAAAGTAGGGACGATGACGAGAATGAAGGAGGAACCTCACCTTCCCATTGTTATTTCTAATATTGCAGCAATTTTAATTTTAATTTCCTCCGTCAATTTCATCTCGAAATTTCTTTCGCGCTCCCATAAAAGAGCCTGGACAGAGTCACTTAGACGCATGGTAATGTGCACTGGAGCCTATAAACTGTCTTGTTTTTGTTTACTATTAAATTTTGGAGAGACGTAAATGATCTCACTACTACTATCTATATCTCATAATATCACATGCTTTTTTTGGGGTCTCTCTCTGTTTCTCTCCCTTCTTGGTCTCTCTGAATATCTCAAAGAAATAAAAATGTTTGAGTGAGCGTGGCTACGAATATGGATGAAGGAAGTGTATAGAGATATTTATTACATTCGTACCTTTAGGTAGATCCCGCGTCGCTACATTATTATATCGCCCTGTATTTTCAATTAATGATGGGGTTTAATTAAATGCAAGGTCAGTCCGTGTGGACTTGAGTAAATTGCAGATCGGCATTCTTAGATGTCTGTGGCGTCGGACGCCCACTTAAAGTCTCTCATGTCATGGTTGAGTAAAACCTTTAAAAGTTAAAAAACACATTGATTACCCACCAGTCCAAGTCCAAGTGCTAGGACCAGCACTAGAACCAGCACCAGGTCTCACAGCATTAGTCTCAGCTTTAGACAGATTTCATATATGCCTATATGTATATACATGGGTCTGTAGTCTGTGAGGCTTTAAAGGAAAACATTAATGCCCTCAAACCCACAATTTCATGCGTACATTATGCATATCTCTATCTCTACTACTTGCCTACAGGGTATGAAAAAAAAATTGTTTCACCCTTTTCTCTCTCTCTCCTTCGTTCTCGTATCTATCGCAGGCACGTCCGATGCAGTCTCCAACGTCTACCACACTTTTGACTATAATATATCCGGCTGCATTTATAGTCCTCGCAGATAGGAAATTCATTCAGTGAGGGTATCTTATGTAATAATAATATAGAGTATGTGAAGTGGTAGTAATCGCTCTTAACTCCTCCAGAATATATATTTTTCATGCTCAACATTTTTGAGACTGCGGGAAAATGACTCATTCGTCGACACTCTCAATTACAACTAAGGAACACACAAATTATTCGAGAATATCACGAAAGGTCTGACTCTCTGGCTAATCAAGGAGAAAAGAAAGTAATAATAATATTCCCTTATTATTTCCTACACAGTCCATGTGTTCCCCCGCGTGGACGCGTTATATGTGATTAGATGTAGTCATTCTACATAAAGTTTTAACACTGATGCACATTATAGACATTAGGTCTCTCCGCCTAACCTTTTTTGTATTCCTATCTTCACTGACTGACTCAGGGCTGAAGGTAGGTACCGTAGTTAGGTATAGTAGGTAGGTAGGTAAAACTTTAATTTTTTTTGTGTCCCTCTGCGGCTGTCCTGCCTGTCTCTAGATAAAATGCGTGTACGTTCTCATGTCATAAAAAATAAAAGGAAATGTGAATGATTGCTAAATGAGAAGTCTCGCCTCTAATTGCCGCCACAAAAATGATGCATTTAGCTTCTCATGCGGATTTTCATGTCATAAATGCCCAAGAATAGGCCCCACGGCCTTTAAATATGCTACTTTCCGCTACTAATACTAATACCTAACTCCTTGTAACTTGTAACTGCAACACCGCTAAAGCTACTTTACTTGTGCTTTAATTCACTTGTCACTTCAAACTAAAAGCAAAAGGCAGGAAGAGAGACAGCGAGAAAGAACTTTCCATATGTCTGCTCGTAGTAGTCTGCTCTCTCTGCACTATTTCTTTCCTCTAGTTATTTTTTTACTACTACGTCGGTCGACATGGCCGCAAACATTTTGAAAATGCTTCAAACTCCAAATATCCAAAGACGTGTGGATATTTCCCTGTGTAAATACAGAGACTAATGATGTAAAGGGATGGATGTGTGCCGAGGCCGAGGCCGAGGCGAGAGCGTGCATGGAAGACGAGGAAAAAGCTGGGGAGTTTAGTTTCTTAATATGAATCCGTTATCAATTTAGTTGAGTCAGATGAAGTTCGGATGAGGATTGAGAGTTAATGTTTTTTCGTCCGTCCGTCCGACCAGAGTAATGAGAATGAAAGGGATTTGAGGGAGAAGGAAGCGCATTTAGTTGAGTATGTTAGAGTAAAGTTGAGGCAGAGCTGGATGATGTTTGTGGAGGAAAGCGAGAGTGTTTCTGGAGAGAGATATATGGGTGGTGCTAGGTGCATATATAAGGCATGTGGTGGGGATTTAAGACAAGAGCGTCGCCACTAAGATACTAACTAATAAGTTTTATCACTCTCCGTCATTTTCATCTGCATACCAGCACTTAAGCTGCGATAAGAAGATTCATTGTTTCTTTTGTCTCTCCCTATGTGTTTTCTATGGGTGTGTTCTTCCTTATGAGTTAGTTGCTGGTGGTGGTTTGGTTTGGTTTGGTGATGGTGATGGTGGTAGTGGTGGGGGTGTGCTGATGAGACTGAGAATCGAGTCAAGTCCTGTTTGTACTTTGTACAGTTTGTGCTCCATGAGACACACAGAGAGCCATAGAGCTTAGCCATAGACCCGAATGAATTCCGTATCCGTATTTCCTTATTACTGGAATGAGACTTTGTGAGGAATGTTGTCAAATAATTTACATATGAAGAAAATTTAAGATTTAGAGAGAGAGCGGACTCAAAGTTTTACTTTTCGGATCTGCTTATGTCTGTCTATCTCCGTTTGTTTGTTTGTTTGTTAAGTTTTGGTTACCCTCATTTGTACTTTTCTTTTGGGTCTCGTTATTTGTTCCTTATGACGGTCACGACTGATGTGTTCTTATGTTTAGCTATCTGGGCATCTCATCAAATGGACAAAGACCGACCGTAGCTGGAGACCAAGCTACGGATCTGATGCAACCCGCTGGAGATGCACCCGAGAACCCCGAAGACGCTTTTCGCAATTCCGCCCGGGTAGTGTGCTCCAACTTGCCTGGACTCGTGGCTCACCAAATAGAGGTGTGTCAACAATTCCCAGACACGATCAAGTCCGTCTCAGAAGGGGCTCGTCGTGGGATCCGTGAGTGTCAGTATCAGTTCAGACATGAACGGTGGAACTGTTCCACTCGAGACGATGACTACAGCGTCTTCGGCCAAACTCTCACCCGAGGTAAGAAAGATTTTTGACTCTGCTCTTTTGCATGAAAATGAAAATATTCGAGCATTTCTCGAAGGAGACGCATAGCTATGTCATGTACTGTGTGTACAGCTCTGGTCTGGATGTGTACATTGCACTGTCGAAATTATAAACTTGCCCGTCTCTTCATGCCTGTCATTTGTGGCCTCCGTCACTCATGATGAGATCCAGGAGGGTAGGTAGAGGAGTGGGAGCAGTGACGGAGCACTGAAGAAAAACGGAAATATGCAGTCATCCTACCCATCAAGTTTTTTCCTGCCGGAGCCAGTTACGAACGACGAAACCATCTCTTTTTCTCTTTTTCCATACATTCAAGAATTACTCAAACTCTCGAGATGGATTGAGAGTGTGAGTTTCACGGAGCCTATGTCCCCGGTCCCTGTCTATACTCTCCCTTCCGTGGAGCAGTCATTCCTTCCTTCTCCTCGTCTCCGTCTCATGTAAAGTTGGGTGCTTAGCCAGACAGAGAGAAAAAGTCTCAAGTTTATAGAAATGAGTTCTGTAGTAATTCTGGCTCACCCAAGCACGAGATATTTGAATATTATGTGCAGGAGGGCCGACTACATTGAGGAGCTCCATGTAGGGAAGACTATTGAAAATCATTTAGCCGTAAGTTTATGAGCACTGACGGAAGAATTATCACTAAAGCCATCTCACTCAATGAAGATTGGCTTAACTGGCTTCCTTGAAAGGGACGAACATCAGATTTTATTTGATAGCTCGTATATTTCATTCAAGTGGGCTTCTTGATCATTTTCTCTGATTTGAATCGTCACGCTACACACAGCCGGACGATAGCCTCGATTCAGTCTTCGGCTTCGGCCCCGGTATCTATTTGTGAGCACTTGAGCACACGGCTCTCTCTGCGACAGTAGGACAACCACATGCTGAGCTCAGGTATGTAATAGCATCTGTAATTGTCTCCATTGGTGGACTGCATCCAGTGATTCTAGGAGCCTCCGACGCGACGCTCCAGCACCAACACCATCCCCAGCTATCTACTCCACACAGGCCACTCTCACCTCCTCCATTCCCACTCACCTCTTTTTTTCCTCTGTCGCTCACATTCAAAAAAGTCATTACATTTTCCTCATCTTCTCCTTCTTCTCTCCAAGTAGAGAATTCCATCTTGTAACTCATAATGAAGCATAAAGGAGTCTCATACAGGGAATTCATGTCGAGCCAGAGCTCCGTTTAAAATGTAAACTTGAGTGCGGATGAATTTGTTGTAGAGTTTGTACTTTGAAAAAAAAAGTAGTATTCATCCTCCAAGAGTTTCAGTTTGCAACAAGAGAAGGAAGGAAGGCAAAGGGAGACTTGAGAAAAGTTTGGAAAAATGAGGAAAGAGAGAGAGAGAGAAGAGAGGAGAAGAGAGAGAGCGACGCGGAGGTGGATTTGATGACTAGCTTTGTTACATTGAAAATCGCATGTAATTAATCCGTTGTCGGGTATTCTCAGAGTCAAATGAACCCGACTCTTGGGAGACACGAGTTATAATATAAGAGAGAGAGAGAGAGATGAGAGCGGAGGAAACTATGAGGTCGGCCCTTTGCTTTCCTCGTCGACTCTCCTCCTCGCGAAGCCGAAACTCTGTAGTACATGAAATATGCATGAATCATGTATCACGGTTTGGTTTTAATAATGACAAGAGAAGAAACCACCACACTTGCTTTCAGCTTGTGCAACTTGTACTTCCACACAAACTTCTCCTCTGCCTCTGCCTCCATTCTGCAGAGTAAATGTAAATAAATGTATACACTTCTACTGCGAAGTAGAAAGTCCTATGATCCTCCATGTTACTGTGGTCCTATGTGCTTGAGAGTGGAGGAAAGAAGTTTAGAGAGGGCGAGAGGTTTAGACTTGAGAGGAATGATACTTTGTCTGGATATTTAGTGGATGGAGGTGTCTACGTGATATACATAGAGGCACATGATCATGATCATGAAATGAGAAGAGTTACATGAATAGGGAACAAGGGCCTGTAGATTTTTGGAGACTCCGACATGGATCGACTTGTTCCGTTGCCGCAGGTCCCGACCGTAGTTAATGGATACGAATAAGCAAACATTCCTATTTTCATTCAAGATAAGCTCACAAGATAGAATTTTTAATGACATTACATGCATCACTAGACTCCGCCGTCTTCATATTTCCACAGAGAAACACGTAGGTTGCGATCCGAAATGAAATCCACAGTCTCAGCCTCTCGTTCTCACTACTCTTACTCTCCTTCTCTCCGTCGTCCTTCCATGGCTTTCCCATTCCATTCCATTGTGATCACACCAACTGTAAACTCAAACACAAATTCAAATCCAACTTTTAGTCACGATAAAATTTCCACGCTAAAATATAACTGATCTCTCTAATATCATATATTGTACTTAGGGAGACGACTCAACGACAAACCACTCACTACCCACAAAATAACCAACTACGTACAATAGCCATCCAGCTCAAATACAGTCGCTATATAATCTCGGTTACGGCTACGGCGGTGTAAGTTATACAGTATATAACTATTATACAAAATACAAAATACCTTCTCCCCGTCCGTCGTAGGATAATATGTTGTAGGTACTATATGAGTCTATATCTATTTCCACTGTAAAATGTAAAATGTAGAATGTTCAAGTATATACCAATATCTACTTGTACTTGTAGTGAGCACTACTGAACTGAGCTGCCAGCATGATTACTACGCTGATACTGTACTACAGATAGTTACGCTTCTCAAACATTCATAGATCCTACATCGTACATCTAACTGTACAGTCGTAATCGTAATCGTATTCCTAGTCATAGTCGTGTAGATAGGGACTGGAGAATGGAGAGTAATGTCCAGGCCAGAGGTTTCACATCACCCAAAATAGTCCTTATGTACTTCATTGTCCCTCTCCATGTTCATGCTTGTCCCAATAATAGACATTAATACTTCCCTCTCTCACATACACAGTCCTCAGTACAGACTACAAACTACACCGCATCAACAAATTACTTCTCCTTGTTGATGCCCATCCGCTCGAGTTACCACCTAAATACTAGAATGCAGTCGAGTATCATGCTCAGCTCATGCTAACCGTAAACTCTAAACCCTGATACCATTCAGTATTGAGTCAAAATTACTTGATGTACTTTTAAAATGCGTCAAGCCCTTCCCTTACCTACACACACACACACATACAAAGTACCTACCTACCTATACACAGTATATACTGAGAGCCTCGTCCGAGTCGGAGGCACCTACTACCCATCAGAACCAATATCCAGTCAGTCAAGCGTCCTTAATACCTCACTAGTCAGTCTCGGCTTCCACAGTCCACATTCATTTCTATGTGTTCATGAAACTACAAATACAACTTCAAACACAAATACAAGGGCCGATCTACCTACCTAACCTATGTAACCACTGCCGCACGGAGGTAGATGAGAGATGAGATGAGGCGATATATATATAAGTATATAATACAATTACATATTGTATTAGTACCTACAGGAGGGATAGTTTACATAAGTTTACCCACCCTGTGCAGTTCAAGTTGGGATGTTTTGGGCTCCAGTTGCATGGAGGCTGGAGCTGGAGGACAGTTGGAGTTGGAGTTGGGAGGATTGCTGGAAATCTGGGGAGTATAGCTAATGCTCACGAAATGGAATCAGAGTTCATTCAATTTTTTTTCATGTTCATTCAAAACTGATACTGATCCCGCTGAATTGAGCATTGAGAGCTAATATAATATCCGTTGTTGTTCCCCACCCATGTCAACATATGTTATAATACTATTTTGAATCATAATCTACGATACGGTAGATAAAACAGCATGTATCCACCTACTTTTCGGTCCTCCTCAAATTTTTTTCGTTTTTTTTTTAACCATCCGTCTCCTCAACAACATTCCCTGATTACACAATCACTCATTTTTCTCTGACATCAAATTTACCAACTAACAGCTTCAACTACTCTCGTTAAATGTGTCCGTGTCCATCCAGTTGTAGCATTATATAGCGCGGGACTCCCAATATGCGAGAGAGAGAGAGTCCTACCATGGATGAACATGGACCCATATAGCCAACAACGCCAACAATCCAAATTCAAATCTAACTTTGTTTAGGGAAAAGAATAAAATCGAAATGGAAATCAATACAGCTTTAGGATAAATCCAATCCATCCCTCCTTTGTACATATATATTATAAGTCCCAATCTGAATTCCACATACGAGGGAACGTCCACGTGAGCGTACATAGCTTCACCCATCCCATCCCCAACTTTTGTATCTGCAGATTGTGAAAGTCTATAATTGTAGTAGTAGGTATTATAAGTAGACATCCATGTATCTCCCATCACAAATCTACACTAGAGATCCTCTCCACCACTCTACCTACAGACTACAGACAAGAGAGCACACACACACAACATGGAAATTAAATGATTTCTTCTGTTCCTTTCATAATCTCATCATATCTCATCCTATTCCTCGTGCATTATCCGAGAGTCGGTTTTAATGAAAATGAGAATTGAGAGGACGAAGGCTGAAGGATCCATCTGCTGCTCTCTGAGAGCAGAGCCAAAACTTAAGAGCACACAATAGAGATTTTTACTCAAATTATTCCTGAGCAGTCCATGGTCAATTTATGATAAGCTCTCCATTCAGGATCATGAGTGGGAACAAGAACAGTGCAACAGGGCACAGGTTTAGTCTGTAATTATATGTAGCTACATAGGACATAAGGGGCTGTGCAACAATGACGTTTACCAAAACCAAAAATTCTTGACCCTCCCCCCCCC